>BGPR01000211.1:547434-606285 GCA_013235015.1 Araneus ventricosus | reverse complement strand
CCTTAGTCAGCCTAGATTGTATCGCTGAACATCTCACTACAATGGTGTCTCTTTTAAAAAGATAATTGATTTTTTTAACTCTGAGTCCGGCTGGAGTGAGATTTTGGTTGCCTCAAAGCCCGGGGTAATTTTTCGTTCACAGAAACAGAATGGAATCGTCCTTTCCTTTAGCACAATGCCAGAAGGGAGACTCCTGCTGCGCAGTCATTTGTCAAAAATGAAAGGGCAGCCAATAATGGTCATTTGTGGTTAGAACTATCGGTACTGGACAAAGTCTTGTGAGTGAAATGCTTTTCGGCCTACTGATAAGAATCTCTATCAGTTTAGGAGGAATCTCTATTAATTTATCTAAATGCTTTCAAGGGAGGTTCTAAATTATTTTTTAACCAGTCATAAAAATTTCAGGAGGTTTTCGCATGGTCTGTGATGTAAAATTCGGCTTATTTTAAAAAGAAAGCGAATCCATAAACTTTGACCAGTTATCCTTCATCTGTGCAATTGACAGATAATTCTGGTAAGTAGATCTTATCAGTAGAGACACACTTATAGAGCGGACAAATAAACTAAAAACTATGAAAAAAGCAACAAATCCGTCAGGGGAAAAGGTGGTTGCTTTTATCACTCTGAAATTTCTTTCAACTTCAAACATTTTACAAAGAAAAGGAATTGTTTATCTCAAGAGCTCCTTGTAGAATTGTGAACACACAAGCAATACTTTCTGAAACAGCCTTCCTTTATCATCCTGGCAGTCAGTCTTTTTCGGCAAAAAATCACTAATCATCAATATTTCAAAGATACATCATCTTATTTTTTCACAACTCTAAATGAGTGTTGAGAGAATTACCCTCAAGACAAGTTTTTATAGATATCAATGTGATAAAAATGCAGTGCTTATGTTGAAAAAGTAAAGGAAAGAAGGAATTATAAACAAAAAGAACCGTAACCTTTTTTGAATATCGGGTAGGCTATTTAGGTTTATTGAAGTATGCAATGTGTGCATGCTCCTAACACCTTAATTAATGTTGTATTGTTATTGAAATTATTTTGTTTTTTCAAATATTTCATGAAAAGAAACGCACTTGGAGCACATTAAAGAAACAAGCAATTCGATTAACTAGAAAAAATATATTTTGAAAAATAATATCTTTAAATTACAAACTTATTTTTAAATATTAAGAAAAGAAGGCAGCTGTTTTCGTTCTTATTTGTCTTGTAAAACGATTAAGCTATGTATTATACTAACTTTTTTTACCGGACACAGAAAACCCACTTGTTCCAAAATTCCACACCACACTAGCGTTTCTCAGTGTTTTTCGCTAAAAATTCTTACACAAATTGCTTCCCCCTGCTTTAATTAGCTCCCTCTTTTTTTAATTCATCTGATTTTAAATCTCTTATTCGAATTTTTTAAACGTTAATTTAATTAAAAGCCCATTCATTAACTAGATATGGAGGTGCATCACACGCTTCACACCCTCACGGTACGCCGTAACGAAACTCCATTTTGTTCCGTTGTGCATATCTGACAGCATATCAAATTATCAGTTGACAAGCCAAATTTAATATCTTCTGATTAATTTCAATTATAAAATTTAGTTACTAAATTCAATATAGCACTTTCAACAAAAAATTAGAACTCGCACAACATCGGGAAAGTTTTTTAAAAATCAGATGCATCTCCAGTGGTTTCTAATTTTATAATCATTGAAACTATAATTGTTTTTTAATTGAATTTAAATATGTCTGGAATTTAACTTTATTTCAAGATCTTATTCAGAAGTCTTGTTTGCAGTTTTTAACTTATGTTTTTCAGCAGCTGATTTTAACAATAATTAATGGTCACCATATTTCTCTAAAATGAAAAATCATGAAAAGTTGAGAAAAACAGTAATCGACAATTTTATGGAATATAAATTATTTTCTTTGGTAAAATTTGTTTGTAGCAATACAAATAAAAACTATAGATGAATAAATAATTAAATTTACTTTTTAAAAAAAGTTGTCCTGAAAGATTTCTGTTTGAAAAAATGTGTGAATTGATCAGTGTCAATAAAAGAATTGAAAAAGGGAGGAAAGAGTTATCTTAAATTTTTTTACTAAAATTAGCATTTTTAATATCTTTTGCATAAAACAAGTTAACAATTTTCTTATATAAATCATAAGGAAATGTATAAAAAATATAAATTGTATTTTTTTCTTCTTCTGATAAATATAATTTCATCTAGTAAGCAACTGTCCTTTCTTCCTTCGTTTGCTACGCTCCGACAGAATGGCTTGACAAAACCGCATATCACTTATTGTCAGAAGCCCCTCTACCCTGCTGAGATAATCTCTCCAGGTGGCCTCGGGAACTTCGTTACTCCCCTAAAATAACTCCCAAATGCCCCAAAACGTCCGACCCCATTCTCAGTTGACACGGGCGCATTAGGGCCCCGTAAAGCTCAGAGTGTTAATGGCAGTGAACAGTCAGCTCTTCTTATTCAGTTCAACATGGACATTCTTTCTGTTGGCAACTAATCATTCTTCTATTCTCTTATGAAAGGTGTGTATCCTTCCCTGTAAAATAGCAGTCTTGGCCCTTCGTGACTTAACTGTGTTCTATCTAAATTTTCTGATTTCTGTCTTATCAGTGACCTACCAAAAGTACAACACTATTAGAAGGCATTATATGTATAGGCGTGTATTTCATTTTTTCTGTATTTGAAGAGCAAATGCTTTGATATCAGAACACAAGCCTTAGATGCATTGCATTGCTGAAAAATCATTTTATACTTGGCTTCAGAGATATTGTTTGTTCTGTTTCAACAATCATAAAATAGTAATTTTATTTTCTGTATCTTTTATGAACAACTATGTTGCTGGCTTTTTTTTCATAGTCTATGTAATCCTGTGTGGGTCATACGGCATCTGACAGACACCACACAATATATATATTTTTTGCTAGGTGTAGTTGAAAGAAGTTGCATGTTCTCCTCAATAAAAATGACATAAGATGTAAAAGCATAGATAAATGCATGAAAATTAAAGAATGAAGGATAGTATTAAAATAAAACTAAAATATGCACGGTTACTAATAAAATAAGAGGATGGTCTCTTGTCAGACACCACATTTAAACTTTAAACAACCCGTCCAGGGTTATCACTTACTTTTTCTTTACATATAAATGATATGTTTTTAATTTGTTTTAACACTTTTAGAGTATTTATATGTTAATTTAGTTCAATTGTGACATTCTGGTCTTTTTTTGCAGTTGGATGAAGCTAAGCAGCTTGTACGTGATGCTATTGCTTCTGGTATTTACAATGATTTGGGTTCTGGTAGCAATGTAGATCTCTGTGTTATCACAAGAGCAGGAGCTGAAATGATCAGACCATATGATGTAACTAATATGAAAGGACAAATGTAAGTACATCCATGTTATTGTCAGAAAACTTATTTAGCCATGATTTAGAAACTAAGGGGTCTTAAAATGTCATTGTTGTATATTTTGTGACATTCTCTCCCTGTTGTGGAATGTCGTATTTTCTGTCCTTTGGCTTAAATAGAGTCACTAGAAAAAAATAGGAAATTTTTATCTTGAATTTAAAAATACTTTACATTAACTGTAACCAGCTTAGGTGAACTAAAGCCCATGCTGACAACACAGGAAATGAGAGATCTGATTACTGTACCAAGAAAAATATTGAAAGGGGAGATTTTTGTAAGATGAAAAAAGGAAATGAGAAAAAGTTTAAGGTGATTTTTATGCAAATCAAATCATCACAGGTCATGGGGAATTTAAAGTTACAAAAACTAATTTATTGGCAAGTGTCCATTGCACTTTTGTGGAAAAGGTGAAGGTACTGTGGAGCACGTTATCCCTAAATATGAAAAATGGCAATACAAATAAGAATTTCATAAAAGAACGTTGCAAAGTAACCAATCAAGGAAAAGTGTGAAGTTGGTTATTAAAAATATTCTAGCTCTAGAGGAAGAAAAATGATTTTATGGTTAAAAAGAGATTGTGAATTTCAGAAACTTTTCACTGAAAAAAACTTTTATGTAATTTTTAAAAAAAATTCATTTGTATCTGGATTCAGTGTATTAATGAATGCTTTTAGGATTTTCACTTTAATAATATTTCCTCATTTCACAACTCTTATTTAACTGTCATTACCAATTAGTAGGAAACCAAATTTTATTGCTCTATTATGGGAGTGATTATGAGTTTGCATGCTGTGTTAATTTGTTACAATATATATGGACAAATTTTATTTCTTTATTTACTGTGTTTGTTTTACAGGGTACCCGCTAAAGTCCGTTTTCACCCCAATAATTTCTGAACGGCAAGAGCTATAGTCATAAAAGTGGAGTCTAGGTATTGTAAAGTTGCCATGCGCTACGCAAGGAAACCGCTTACAGCGCCACCTGGTGGCTAAATTCGGAGTTAGCATTCTTATCTCAAAAATGGTACGAAATACGGGGAAAAAAGTTGATTACAAAGTTGTTCGGCGTCATCAATTTATTACAAAAAAACATCTTGTGCACAAAAATGAAAAGCACAAAACGCACCTTTGCTTGATCGCGCTAAACAAAACTGCACTTGCCGGAAATGAGGCAGATCTATCTGTCATGCTCAAAATGGTGTCCTTCAGCGACAATACACATCTGGACACGGGACTGCACTTCCCGCTGCATATTTTACAACATAGCAAGTGACACGCTGGCACAAGCATCTGTAATACGGTTCCAAAGTTCCTGCAATGTTGGTGAAGGAGTTGCATACACTGGCTGTTTGATGTATCCCCAAAGAAAAAAGTCCAATGGGTTCAGGTCGGGTGAACGTGGAGGCCATTCTACGCAACCACCATACCCGATGACTTGTTGCTGGAATGTGTCCCGAATGTACTATTAGACACTTGATACCTTGTGTGGAGGGGTGCCGTTGTGTTGGATGCATACATTCTGGAGGTCACGCAACGGCAAATCGTCTAGAAAATCGGATATTACGTCCTTCCTTTTCTCTTTCCGTGTTATGTTGCGTTACAATTTTGGGAGTTGCGAACCAAATATGCATTTAACACGCCTTCTATTTTTAACATTACTGTAAGGAAGGTGTCTTCTTACTAAATCAATGATGCTGAACAACTTTATAGTTGACTTTTTTCCCGTATTTCATACCGTTTTTGAGATAAGAACGCTAACTCCGAATTTTGCTGCCAGGTGGCGCTGTAAGCAGTTTCCTTGCATAGTGCATGGCTACTTTACTATACCTAGACCCCACTTTTATGACTATAGCTCTTGCCGTTCAAAAATTATTGGGGTGACAACGAACTTTAGTGTATATCCTTATTTATATATAGTAATTTTTATGTTTGAAAAATTTCCAACTTTCTATATCTTGTTAGTTTTCTAAAACATACTCTTCTTTGTTACTACTTTTAAAAAATATGTGGGGTGGTTTGTAGAGATGCTGAAGCCATAATCAGATTTTGTTATGATCTTTAGTTACAGTAACTTTTATGTAGTTAATAAAATAGTGACATTGATTCATCTTCTTGGTTTTGACCCATAGCATACCAGGCATTGAAAAAATTGATATTTTTTAAAAAATAAAATCTTAAATTTGTTTCTCTAAGCCTATGAATACACATAAAATAATAATAAAAAACTTTCCAAAGTTTTTACTGGTTTGATCAGTACAGACTGTCCCCTGCTATTTGTTCTGTCTTAGGTGGAATGGGAGAAAGCATCTTAAGCATGGTCTAATGTTACTTTTTTTACAGATAGTTGTTGGTTTTGCTGCACTGGTTCTTGCCAGTTTTCTGGATTTTTTTACAGTAACTTGTTGATTTTTAAGTTTTGGAAAATCTTCATTAAACTGTTGAACACCCAGTTTTCTGCAAGATGGTTTCCTTGGAATAGAAAGTCCCAAATAGGCAACTGTTTCGCATGCTTGAATATGATTATTTTTGTACCTTGAATATTTAATTGGATCTTCAACCGTCAGCTCTATTGATTTCCAAACAGATCAATTCAAATAATGCATTAGGAGATTTAAAAGCAACAAAATCATTGGTGGTTAAAACTTTTCTTGAGGAAATACCTTTGAACTTGGGTTTGCGTTTTTCCCATATGGTATGTGCATCTTATTCATTGCTATTTGAAACTCGAATTTCTCAAACTTCTTTAGGGCTTACTTTCATCACACATTGCTTTTATCTATCCTCCTTGTAGACGAATCATTGGTCTCCTCAGTGCATCGGGATTTCGAGGTAGAATTCCTAACTCATTGTCTATCTCGTCTTAATCATGGTAATCTAAAGTCCACAAAAAAAAAATCCAAGCCTTTCTGCGCAGTTAAAAATTTGTGACATCTTAAAATACTAACAACAAAATTTTTAAAAGAAAACACAAAATTCAAGCATTTGAAAATGAGAGAAACCAAGTCTGTTTCAATGCATTTCAAAATAGAAATTGATTTCATGAGTTGTTGTTTGAGAACAATTTACCCCCTGCCCCTATGTCTGGCATGTGATATGCACCTGTCAGACAGATTGCTAGGGGCCTGTATTAGTTTTAGAGTAGGAATGTGCGGAATGTAACAGAGAAGCAAAGGGCTATCTCCATTACTAACCAATGGGGGTTAGGTAATAAAGGATTGTGCCATCATCCTATTTTTAGGACAGTCGAAAATGCTAGGAAAATTTATCTTCTAGACATTTTTTTATTTTTGATAATCTTTTTTACTGGTATAAAAATTATGGAATTTTAACTACCTAAATTACCTGACTACATTTATATGTATGTTTTCCTTGGAGCTCAAAGGCTTTAAAAAACTTGTTTATTGAAAATGTAAATAAAAAATATCTAACATTAAATTAAACTTGCGATAATGGCAAACATATAGTTAAATTACTCTTAAATAATAAATCGCCTTTAATTTGAATTAAAGTATGCAAAATAATATATATAAAGTATCTTAGTGTTTTAATCAAGTCCCTTATGTTCACTGTCCCAGGGTTCGTACGCGTCCTTAAAAGTCCTTACTTTTACATTTAGTCCTTAAAAGTCCATACAAATCCTTATTTTTACGCCCCATTTTTAAAAAGTCCTTGAAAGTCCTTACTTTTTACTCTGCCATTATTAAAAAATTTAAAATTTCACCGATTATCGTTTTTCTAATTCCTCCTTCTCGGCGGCTCTAATCTCGGTCGACGTGGTTCTCGCGGAATGCGGTGGGTGTGGGGGACGACACTGCTCGCGTCCTACGAATCCATATCCATCGCATACACTTTGGGAAATAAGGGCGGAATTACAGAGGGCCTTTATTGGTCCATGGTTCCATAGGAATGATTGTCAAAAGTGCTGTTACCATTTTTAGAACAGTATCAAAGTGATAAACCTTTACTTCCATTTCTTGCCAGTGATGTTTTTAAAACTTGTTAATGATTGCATTCAACATTTCAAAATTTTGAAACCAGAGAATGAAAGAATTGAGAAACCTGAGACTTATGCAAATTCAACTTCAGTGACCCAAACTTGTATAATGATAAAAGTTAAGTTTATTTAGGATTTGCTGCAGAGCAACTAATAAAAAAAAGATAACAAATAAGAAATTAGCAGACAAGGATGTTTTCACACTCAGACAGGACAGTCGGAAAAACATCATAACAATGATAAAACATTTCATGCAGAAATGTCCTGTGAATTACGTACTAGTAAGACCTGCGATTTGCATTGATCCACGAGCAATGGCTGGATATCCCGAAAAAGCACAGGGAAAAATGAAAAAGGTATTGATTGTATTGTCGCAAAATAAACGTATTTTGGGAAAAGATTGCAACGAAATTTTGTTGCTCTATGCAGATTTTCTGTTAAATATTGTAAAGCGAAATTCATTTGAATTTACTTCTTTCAATCCAAAGAGCGATTCCCTTGATAATTTTTTACAAACTTATTTTGGCAATAATCATTATGAAAAGGTTTGGAAGATTATCAAAATGGTATTAATACTGTCACATGGACAATGAGGTTTTTCGGTGAACAAGGCGCTGGAAATAGAAAATTTAAAAGATGCTTCATATATTTTCCAGCGTGTAAATCATGAATTTATTAAGCTGTCTGGGCTATTTATGACTTAAAAATTACTAAAGAAATGAGGACGGCTGCCACCTCAGCTAGAGCAAAATGCATGCACTATTTAGAAAGTGAAAGATCCAAAGAAAAAACTGAAACAAAACAACTGAAACGAAAAGCTCTAGAGGAAGAAATAGATTTTTTAAAGCAAAAGAAAATGTTCCTTCAAACGGACATGCGCCAAACAAATGAAAAAGCAAATGATTTAGCTAATGAGGCTGAAAAGTCAAAGAACATAAATTTATTTATTCAATTGCATGAACTAAGAAAAACAATTTTTGAAAAAGAAATTAAAATAAATACCTTGGATGTGAAATTGAATGAAAAAAGTATGGAATTAAAAGATATTTAATTTGATTACCAGTTTCATGGGAATTTTTTTCATCAATTTATTAACTCATATTTTTAGGAGTTTTCTTGTGTTAAATTTGTAATGTATCTTCTATGTTTTATATTATAATTTATCATCTAATAGGTTGGATTTGCAAAAATGAGATTTTATTTAAAAATGCGTGCGACAATTCGTTAAGTTTATTCAATTTAGAGGTCCTTATATTTTGGTTTTTTTAGTCCTTGATAGTCCTTGATTTTCTTTGAAGGAAATGTGTACGAACCCTGTGTCCTATTTTCAGGAGGATGATGATGAAATATGGGTTAAGAAAAATAATTATACAAAATAAATATTATTTTAATATTTTCTTATTTAATTGGTTAAATAGTATAAGGAATTACATCTGATATACTTTTCGTTCCAACAGACAAGGAACTTACAGCTATGCTCCTGGAACTACTGCTGTGTTGTCGTCGAAAACTGTTCCCTTGGAAATAGTTGAAACAGTCATTCGTTCAACTAGAGATGCTGCTGAAGAAGCAATGGACACTGCTTAATTTTTTTTTTTTATATTATATGAAACTGTTGTCTGTAACTTTTATTTAAAACTGTCTGTATAATGATGAAAACTTTTCAATAAAATAAAGGTTTTAAAAAGATATGTGTAAATTTTGCTAAATATATTAATTGAAAACCCAGTCTGAGCTTTTTGAGTTATGAGCTCTGCAGTCATCAAAGTTTGATATAAATTCAATTTTGACATTTTTCCTCAACATTCTTTTATTGCTTAATCACCTAGAAATATGTAGTTATCAAGCATAATATATTAACATTTTATACAGAAAATATTTGATTGTTCAGTCTTTAGTTTTTGAAAACATTCTAATGAAACACTGCATATGCCCACAATAGCTTCATTTTAATAACCAAAATTTTTAACAAATTAATATTTATAAATATGTCTTCAGAATGAGAAACATTGCTTTACCTTGAATGCTCAAGGATAAACTAAAACTACAAGTACAAAGTGCAGAATTTGCTCTATAATTTAGAAGGGCTTAATCTAATCTATGAGTTGGAATGCAAGAGTATTGTATGGGTAGTTGTTATATATAGTCCATTAAAAATTATAAGACATTTATTTTTGGAAATTATGAAATAAAAGTTCTAATTATAATTCAAACACATGAAATATTGTATAACATATTTATTATAATGGGGAAATTCAGCATTTTTTAAAAACGTTTGAAAGTAATCTTTATTTATGGAAAAAATCATTCTAATTTCAAATATGCAAATGAAATTTTACATAGAAATTTAAATATTGAAAGCTAAATAGCAGAAATGATGAAATCGAAATATTTAGCAGAATAGATTTTGACGTCATGTATGCCTTCCTTCACATATAGTCCAGTCAACGAAGGAAAAATAGAAAAAGAAAATGGTGTAGTTTTGAAATTTGGCGCAGTTGTTGGGGTAGCGTCCTAAACGACGTACTAAAGTCCCTGCCTGTGGAGAGTTTAGAGGGGAGGGGTCATTTTTTCAGTTTTTCTTAAATATCTGGTGGGGGGGGGGGGAATACAGGTTCTATCAAAAAACAATTACCAAATTAAACTACATGAAATTTGCCACAAAAAAACAGGGGTGAAAATCCTCCGCGATTTTCCGCTTTTTTGTATTATTTGTAAACTGATATTTATGCAGGACTCTTTTGTGACTTTTTCTTTTATAAAGCAAAATCTGATTTATATATTTTAGGTTTATTATATGTATTTTATAAAAAAATATTGATATTTTAAAACATTATTTATTGTATCTATTTTAAGAAAATGTAAGAAAACATTGATTTTATAATGTTAAAAATAAGTATTTGTAATTGAAAAAATTCATACATGGCTGTAAGCAAGACCATATTTGTTTCATAATTTTTTTGTGATGAGTAAATCATTCAGTAATAAGTGTTTACTTATCTCTTCCTTAATGTATGTCGCTATTCACATAAAAATGTAGCTACTCTCGTGAATTTTCCTCTTTTTTTTGTATCTTTGCTGTTTTCACCCCTGAAAAAAAGTCCTACATTGTTTTTGTAGCATCAATAGTTTAAAAGATACAGGGGGATTTAAAAGTTAACATTTCTAAAATTCCTTATTGTAATGGTAAAATCGATTAAAGGTACTGAGTCAATAACCCTCATAAAAAAAAACCTTGTGCCTATATAATAATTATACAAGGGTAGTATTGTATGCGTCAGAGTAAGAGGGGTGACAAACCCATTTGATGAACAATTATGCTCCCTTCCTCCACTCACATCGGTTCCTCTTCACATGTGTCCTTCTACTCATAGTCCAGTCAACGAATTGTTAAATTAAAAAATGGCGTAGTTTTGAAATTTATCACAGTTGTTGGGGGGAGTGCCCTAAATAACATACTAAAAGTCCCTGCTGGTGGAAGGTGCGCATTAGGGTGGATTGATTTTTTTTTTTTTTTTTCAGAATTTTAAATCCTCCCTGTAGGGAAAAGATGTTCTATGGTATATAGATAAATAGAAAAATAAAAAAAGTTAAATTTTAGTTTAAGCATTGCCGCAAGGGGGATGAAGTTTAGGTATTTAAGCCTTTTTATGGTAAAAAGTCGAAGTGATTTTTGTTAAAGTGAAATGGACATTTTAGTACTTTTTAATGTTTATTGCAATAAGAAGACATATTCTAAATGGTTGAAAAAAAGAACTTCAGATACATTTAACTGCTACTTTAGTATTAAATCAAGAAAAAACGTAAAAACCGTCAAAATTACAGTGGACGGTAAGCATGTTTGGTGCTGAAAACTGGAATGAGGTTTCTTGATTTCAGGCAAGTTTTCCATTTTTTTTCGGAAATGCAACCTCCTTGCGGCAGTATTAAATTTTGAATTCAAAGTTTTTTATTATTTTTCTCTTAATCTCTATACCATAGAACATCTTTTCCGCATAGGTAGGTTTTGATTAATAATAATTTTTTTTAGAAAAATCGTATAATCAAAATTAATTATTTTTCCATTTTTTTTTTTAATTCAACCCTCTTGCGGCAGTATTAAATTTTGAATTTAAATTTTTTTATTATTTTTTCCCTTAATCTCCATACCATAGAACATCTTTTCCACATAGGTAGGTTTTGATTAATACTACCTTTTCTTCTCCATATAGTCTCCCTAGTGCATGGCACAGGAGGTTGAAATGGGGAAACTCCTATGTTTTTTCAGAATATAATGGAAACCAAGGATCCCATAAAAAAAAAAAAAAAAAATATGTATAAAGTTAAACTACATTAAATTTCCTACAAAACTAGTCCTAAACTTTTTGTAGAATGAAACTTTAGAAGATAAGGGAGTTTTAAAGTGAATATTTCAAAAATTCCTTATTGTAATGGTAAAATCAATTAAAAGTGCTGAAGCAACAACCCTCAGAAACACCTATACAATAATTATACGAGAGTAGCGGCGGTATCAGGAAGGGGGCAAACAAACCCTGTTTGATGAGCAGTCATGCTCCCTCCACTAGATCTCTTCTACTCAGTCTTTTGATTTTGTTAATGCTCCAAATGAGTGTATTTAGACAGTTTAATCTAAATCTGCATATATATGCTGAGTTTAACTTGAAAGCTCGTAACCCGTCTGTCACAGTTCGACAGAAACATTTCTTGCCATTGAAGAGAAGACAAGGTATGTTCAATGGACCTTATGCACCGTTTGGTTCGAGAGTGTAGAAAAACAGCTGTGGAGGAATAAACAAAACAATCGGCCTATAAGCGACTCAGAAATAAATGCAGTTCTGAGTCAGCTGTTTAAGACTGACCAATGGCTGCCTCCGGCAGATCACGTGTCGGAGGATATGACGTCACATGCATAAGGTCCATTACTAACACAGAAAATGGCTGCTAAAGGAACTGAAACGAGAGTCGCTACAGGGGATGCTGATACTTATATTGTCAGATCCATCCTGGTTAGAGAAAGCAACTTCTCATCCCAAGGGAAAGACGTAGACCTAATTGTGTTACTGATTGCTTTGGCACCACCAGAAAGTAACATTTATTTTATGAAGCCTGGTAAGGGAAAAGGCGAAGCTAAATTATTTTTTACAGGAAAGCTGCAGAAAGAACTTTCTTTTGCCCAAATCATCCTCCTTCTCTATGGATTCCGTGGCTGCGATATTACACCAGATATTTATAGAAAAAGCAAAGCACTATAGTTACATTGTTCAAAAATCAACTAAGCCACATAAAAACATTGCTGACATCTTTTATAACCCCTCATCAACACCAGATGCTATTTCACAAGCCGGTGAGAAGATGTTCCTAGTACAAAGCCGTTGCTGATGAACATAATTTGAATAACCTTAGATATGCAGCATTTCTCAAATCAAGATCAAAGCTGATCTTTCATCAATCCCTCCAACCAAAGGAGCGGCGGAGCAACACACGTTTAGCAATGTGTTTCTGTTTTGGCACTTTTAATGGTACGTGTACCAAAGGTGCACCTCTAGAAGAAGAGGAGGCATTCGAACTTAATCATATACTAGAAAACGTGGTGAAATTTAATTACAAGCAAGTGTAAAAATGGGTTATGCATATTTTTATGTATATTTATAATATGTTATAGAAAGATATAATATACTATAGATATATTGTAATAGATAGCCACTATTTTGAAATATAACCTTGCTTTCATAAAAATAAAACTAACATTTTCAACCACTTATTGTAATTATGTACTTTTCAAACTGCTATAATATTCTAAGCTATTCATCCTAAGAACAATGTGTAGGACTATTTTTGTAGGAAATTTAATTTAGTTTAATTTTATTTTTAAGTTTTTTTCGCTAGGATCCATAGTTTTTGAAATATGTAAGAAAAACTGAGAAATCTCCCCTTTCAACCCCCCTGAGCACCCTCCACCAGCGGGGACTTTTAGTATGTCATTTAGGGCACTCTCCCCAACAACTGTGCTGGATTTCAGAACTGTACCTTTTATAAAAATTAGCAGTTCGTAGACTGGACTACGAGTAGAAGGAGAACGGATGTGAGGAGAGGAAGGGAGCATAGTTGTGTGTGTGTGTTCAGCAAATGGGTTTGTTATCCCCCCCGCTCCGATACGTGCAATACTACCCTTGTATAGTTATTATATAGGCATGAGGTTTTTATGAGGGTTCTTGATTCAGCACTTTTAATCGATTTTACCATTACAATAAGGAATTTTAGAAATGTTAACTTTTGGGTGCTTCTTTTATAGAACTTATATTTTTCGAGATATTTAAGAAAAACTGAAAACGCCTCCCTTTAAACCCCCTGCGCACCCCACACAGGCGGTGCCAAAGGCCACAGCTACGCGCCATTTGCAAAATCACCAAACTGTCCTTCCCATAGCACCAATGAATACGGAGAATCAAGGCTATAGCCATGACTTTTAGTATGTCGTTTAAGACACTACCCTCAACAACTGTGTCGAATTTCAAAACTACACCATTTTTTTTTTCTTCTATTCGTCGATTTTTGTCTTTCGTTGACTGGGCTAATACTTCTCTTTCGTTACTTTTGTACCATGTTTTGATTCAAGGCGCTTGTACTAGCTTACATTTTAGAAATGAAGTTTTGGGCTTTTCTACTATTCAACGTTTAATTTCGTAATGGATATTGGTTTTATACAAGGTAAACAGGAATGGTGCTAGAGTTTGCCCGACGGGGGGGCCGATTTGCCCGACAGGGGGCACGATCTCCCCGACAGGGGGGACGAGTGTAATGAAATTGGTCTCAAATTTTCGCCAGATTATTATTTATCAGCTATGCTTGAATACCCCGTACAAAATTTTTCCCCGACGGGGGGGGGGACCCTGGCCTCCCCGGTCCCCCCTCTGGCGCCACCCCTGAAGGTAAATCGGATAATTTGCCAAGGATTCTACAATGATCGTAAAGAAACGGGACACAAAACGCCGGCTCGTAAATTATCTCGTAAGAAAAGCTGTTCATACCTTCCCTTGAATGCATTCAGTAACCGAAACAAAGCTCTATACTGTACCACAATAGACTTCGCCTTAGTAAAAACAGGTAGATTTTCAAGAGCATCAGGCAGCAATGAATTGAAGAGGGGCCCTCGGATATTCCGAGAAGACACTGCTATTTCTGTCACACAAGAAAGAATTAAAAGCTAAGAACCTGATTTTGCATGATCTGAAATTTCGTATGCCTACAAAAAAAAAAAAAACGCAAGAAAACAAAATCCAGGAATATACTTATTTCAGAAGTTCCGCTCAAAATAAATTCAGGTACAGCATTTTTTTTTTAAACACACGTGTGCCTTTGAAAAATTAATTTTATTTTATATAGTTTTATATTACTCTGCTATGAAGAATATAAATTATTTCTTTCGTACAAGTATTAATTTTAAGATATTAATTAACAGTAATTAATATAAAAAGTCCTGTAAAAATAAGTTATATATAGAAACCTATATATTTATAATAATGTTCGAATGCGACTGATCTAGGAATTTAAGGGCTACCATGCAAACAAGAAACCCTAGATGTGCGGTGAGATAAATTTATCTACCTTTTTTCAATTGTAATAATTGATAAGTAAATTGACTTTTTGAAGACTGATTTTGATTTGAATAAACTCATTGAATCTAAATGATTTATTTTGCATCAAAAATTCTGTGAATTATTTTCTTGCACTACAAATGAAAACGATTTCCATCATCAAAAAAGTCATGAATTTAAAGTTGTATTTAAGATATTCTAATTAATTTTGAATAGTATTGTAATTTAAAAATATATATAAGAAACATTTGAATACCTATGGAAATAATATAAGCAGTAAAATAACAAGAGTAAGTTTTTTTTAAAAATCTTAAAGAAGTTGGGAGAGCCTCTGTGCCACAGCGCCTCGAAGGGTTAAAATATAAATTCCATGTAATCAAATAGAAGGAAAAAATTGAATTCAATTTAACAATTTGCTTTAAAGATAATTAAAATCTCACCTTCACCTTATACTTATATTCAAAACAAAGCGGATATCGAGTTCAAGACTGTTTTTTACTGTGCTTCGTGATATGCAATTGTAATATATATATATATATATATATATATATATATATATATATATATATATATATATATATATATGTATGTGTATATGTATATATATGTATGTGTATATATATATTCCTTGGAGTTCCCACTCTAGAACATGCACCATATATATATATATATATATATATAGCCGTTTTACCTGCGGTTCCGCCCACATTTATTTTTTCCTCTTATATCGCAAAATACTCTCAAGGGTTGGATATAACAACGTGAAACTATATGTATGCGAAATTATAGAATGTGTGTTTTTGATTTTTCTTCCATGCATATAAGAATAGATAAATATGAGAGGAACTGTGGGTAACAGCTAATCAAACCTAATTGCTAACTATGAGGTTTAAAAAGGCATTCGATGTTGGGCTGAATTACACAGAAATATCAGACGACCACTGATTGTAAAAATTAAAATAATCATTTAGTCTTTGTTAAAGTCGAACACTACGATAGAATGTGCAAAGATTTCTTTACAACTGCAAATAAATTTTTAAAATGAATAAGAGCCTTACATAACTATTCTAGAGCTTTCGGATAAACAACATTTTTAGTCTCGCCGTTTGGAGCATATGTAAAGATTCCTTGGAGTTCCCACTCTAGAACATGCACCATATAATTGGCCGTGGGAGAAGCATGGAGTTTCTAGGTTGATACCGGTAACTTTAAGAGAGTGATCTACAGTTTTATTTATCGTTACTGCGAAAGCAAGACGAATGGGAAATTGAAGGCATTTACACGAGAGAACTTGCTCCTCCTTAGCGAACGTTAAGATACGCGGGGGTTATAGAATGACCCCAAACTGGAATTCAACCTTGCGTTGTTAAAAAATTATATTTTTAGTTGGAAAATGACGTTTTTGACTTTTAGACATTATGCATACATTGCTTAACACAAATCAAATCTACTAACAAATCATCCACTAACAAAGTACGGATTTCTAGAGGATCCGTTTTTCGTGCATCTCTTTCACGCGAAAAGTTTGGTGCGCATTTCTCGATAAATATATTTGTGCACTCTACAATTACTTGTATCATGTTATCGTCAATGAATATCTCCAACTTTTCACAGGCCTTGTCATATCTTTCGCTGGCCCTTTCGTTCCAGGTAAGCGCGACGCAATATTATGACAACGAGTGCGAATATTCTATCTGAATTTTGTTTCGCTCCACTGTACGCCATCTTTTGATGAAAACCATTCCGAGTTATTCACTTCTTAATTTCCTGAATCTCCGTCTGCTTCCGATTCCGTATCATTATCGCTGAAACTTTCATGATCTGAAAAATTCTCTTCTATAACATCCTCAGGTCCATTGTCTTCATTGCCAAAGTCTGAATCTTCATCAGTTTCAACTTCAGCAAGAAGTTTACGTAAACACTCCATTTCTTTTTCATATGGAGTAGGCAGTGTGAACAACAGGCAAATATTTCAATTCGGGAAGAAAGACAACGAACTGATCATATCAGCTACGTGAAATAACTGGTCTGAAGAACAAACGAAGAGACGCGCGGGTTCATTCCATAATCCAAGTAACTGACAAAACGTGTATTAGGAACGAAAAATTCCGGAAATACTTTGTAAATACTCAGAAAAGGCAGAGGGGCTGACAAACTCAGCTTCTGATAAGAAAGGAATGAACATGTGTATATTTTTTAGGAATCGGAGTGTGCCGAGGGCTTGGGGTCATAAAATGACCCCCGCGCGTCTTCTCGGGTTAAATTCAAACGGCATATCACTTAAGGTAAGAGGAATGCGGGGAATGAAAACGCTCTCTCCTCTATTATTTGCCCGTAAGATTAGTTGTTTGAATTACGTTGGCCATTAACTTGCTGACACAAAATCTTAACCCATTGCATAATTTGGGTGGATCTAAATTCCTGAGTAACATGATGGACTTTTAGATTTAACATGTGTAGTGGCATTCCAGGTGGATTCAAAGAATTCAAAAATTCTGTTGCATAGTATACAGCCTGCTCTTTATCCATCCCAGCGTCAACAGATTTATATGTAATAGAATTTCCTTGCACCTTGCTAAGGAAAATCTTATTTATTTTATTAACATTTTCATTCTTAGGAGTTAAAATTACGCTTTCACAAAGCCAATGATAATCCTTATATTTGTTTGAAATGTCTGGAAAGACGTGTCGCATTAATTCTTTTAAAGATGGTATTGACACACAAAAATCAGATGGAATAGAAATTAAATTTGATGCGGATTCTGTAGGAAAGTTTCCATCAAGAAGGCTAAGGAGTTGTTTGCACTCGCATGTTAGTGGTTAAAGTTTTCCTTTGGACGTATTGCCAAAGTTCTGAGGCTTTGAAGCATGCATTTAGTTCGTCCTCTGGCGTTGCTCTTGAAATGACAGTAGAGTTTGACGAAAGTCTTCTGATAGTAAGATAACAACTCCTCCCATAATTCTATTGTCATTTCGGAGATCACACACAGTTCGATCAAGAGCTTCAAAAGACTTTTTGTTTGGCATTGTGCACTAATCCCAAACTATAAGTTTGCAAGTTCGTAATACAGCCGCCTTAAGAGACCTTTTGCTTATATTGCATATAGGATTCTCAGTTTGAGCTAAGTTTAGTGGTAACTGTAACGCTGAATGAGCTGCGCAACCACCATCCAAAAGTATGGAAGCTATTCCTGATGAAGTAACTGCAAGAGCTATATGACGTTTAAATCGAATTTCAGCAAGGATAAATTTATTAAAAAGGTCTTTCAAGTTCCACTAGGGGTGTCAAGGAAGAGAAAGCCTCGTTCCCTTCATCAATGAAATTCATCATTGCTTCATAAGCCGTTCGCTGATCTTCAGTTAGTCGAGGTTTATTTGTTTCCACTATATGTTGTAAAATATTGATATTGTAGTTAGTTTCTCATAGCAAATCTCAGTCCAGAGTATTATGTGCCTGTCTTGTTGGGACGGGTATTCCAAGCTGAAGCAACGTTTTCCCACAAATTGATAGACACTTATCTTCAAGCAGTATGAGAGTTTCTTTGTAAATCCGAGGTACGTAATGTAAATCTAATCTGGATTCTCCCTCTGCTTTTGATGAAAAATATATTCACTGTACCTATCTTTGGATTTTGAGGTGCGCAGGTTGTAATAATAAGGGCAAATAAATCCCGTAATTGAGGGGGGAGTCGTGTGACGGTTGCCTCTTTGAAGGTTGAATCCCAGTGTGGATCGTCTTCTAGTAAACCAAGTTTTAAGACATGCTTCTCTGTATGTTTCACACAACTCCCTTCAACAGTTTTTAAATCTGTGAAAGAAGTGGGTCCTCTGTGGGTATGGAGTAACAGACGGAGATAAAAACACTCAGCGTTATTTGGGTGAATCGTGTATACACGTCCTAATGCATCAGACTCACAAACTTGGGATGTCCTGAAAAAACAATACCTTATTTTCTTCTATAAAATGATTTTTTAGACTTATTCCAAGTGTAATATTTAGTTATCTCTGAGCACAATAATGTTTTTACGAGCGTATCTTCTTGGCAGAGCTTAAAGTAGGCTGTTGATGTTGGATCTGTCGGTTGAGTAGCTCTTTCGTGAGCATTATCAGAAGTGACATAAACACGTTGGCCGTTTTCGAGGTGTACGCTAAGTTGCGCACCGCTCACGAATGGGAAACGTAAGATTCGTTAAACTGCTTCATTACTGTTAATGTATCGGCCCCTTTGGTACCTTGCTATTTCATCATTGACTTCTGTTGTTGCGTTTTTAATTTCTACCACAGCCATATCACTACCCTTGTTGATGTATTTAAAAATATATTTGATTGACTTGACAGAGTTGCAATATTCGACATTGATGTGTGCTTGGAACATCTTTGACAAAATAGGCGATTCAGGTACGACCCAACGATTGTCGATTTCAACTTCATGATATTTATTGTCGATTCTTAAATTTATAACTGTATTTATTTATAACTCCTTGTTCAGACGTAACCATCCTTAGCCATCTGTGTTTCGCAGATAATTTTTCTTGGATATGGTTTCGTACACTTTTTTATCTTTCATGCATGGGGATTTCATATTTAGGGTGCCACAAGAATCGTGAATCATATATTTTGAAACAATTAGAACGGAACAGGGTCTTTTTGTGCATCGGGAATATCCGCCCTGATGTTTACATGTGCGGGGCGTAATTTCTCTTTTAGCCATATCAGGATGTGAGCATGCGGAAGACCCCTTTTTACCACTCGATCGAATACATGCAGCAATTTACTTCACCACAGATGCAGCTTTCGGTTATGATGTCAATAAATTTTACTAGTTTTTGCCTAAACACTCGAGCTATTAGTTTATGGCGGTCCGCTGGTGACTGACCATGGGCAAGTTCTTCTTTAATTTCAGACCATGCTGTATTGCACGTGCATGTGATAAATAGGTCTGGACGCCCGTACGATCGTACATATGTCTTGGCATCCTGTGCATACTCATGCATATGCCTTGCACTGCCTATGTATGTTGCCGGATGAATGACAATTCTGCCAATATCTGTAACATTTTCGTCGTTGGTTATGGCGTCTCTCAGGTGAATGCATTCTTCTACTCGAAGTTTCTGCTGATTCAACTTAATATACGAAAGTCGTTCACTTTCTATCTTGGCACACATGTCTACTATGTATTGATGGAAAAGTTGTAGATAAAGTGGCACGTGGTTGGATGACTCTGTCCGGATAATTATCCGCAAAGTATAAAATTTCCATGGCAGAAATCTTTTTTTGTAGTTAATCTCGTTTGTGGGTTTGTTTTAAATGGAAATGGTACCCGTCCTCTCCCTGCCAGAAAATAATGCGATACTGTAGAGAGTCATAAGATCGATGTGTCTCTGCAATACGTTCCAGACCTTCACCTGTTTTCTGGATAATTATATCCCTCCTATACGATTCATACGCAACCATGACTATTGCCACTTTATTAATTGTGGGTGTGTTGAAACGTCGTTCATGCTCTCCAACAGATGTTCTGTCAGCTAGGATTATCAACTTGCACTGATCAGTGGACATACGTTCTAAAGTCATTTTAAATAATTAAGCAAAGCATTACGTTGGTGAAGTAACCTTTGTATATCTAAAACGATTTTTCTCCTAGTACCCGAAATCGATTCTCAGTGTTAGTTGGTTTCAACGTTCTCCTTTCCAATGAAACAAATTTGTAAAAACTGCGGAGTCCTATCTTGGAATGGAAGCAATGACCCAAATCTGTGGTAGATTTGCCCTAACATTTTAAAAGTTAGCATGAATGCTTCTGGAACGACAGCTGTGGTTCCAAATGATGTCATATGAAAACATGCGTTATATTTTCTAATGTTTTGAAGAAAATGTGTAGATTCAAGAGTTACTCCAGAAATGAGCGAATAAAATGGTTCTGGTGGTTGATCAAGAGAGGGTAGTTTTACTTTTCCGTTAGAGAAAAACACTCCTAGCGTTTCACACTTGAATTTTTTAGCTCGACAATACTTACAGACGTTCATTTTCCCAATAGCTGCTTTGGGGTGGAGCCAACCCAGATAGCAATTTTAGTTTGCAGCAAAGTTGCAGAAATCTTGCTCTACAAATCTGCAAGATTGCAACAAGTTTGGCACGGCAAGAGTGCAAGCTTGAAACAAGTTTACGCAAACGAGTTAGTCACCGCGCGTCAAACTCATTGCAAACTATAGCAAAAATTGAGTACACAGGCAAACCTCGGATTCGAACACCCGATAACCCACATCATAGCCAGTCGCCTTAGCCACTCAGCCAGCTGGACTCTGAGAGGAGAAGATAGATTGCGCTAATAGATCGTGCATCTAAACGATTTATTTTAAACTATTTTCTTGATTTCATTAAATTTTTAAATTTTGAGTTGAGAATAGGTTTTGAAGTCAAAGAGAGAGAGAGAGAGCGATTTTCGCTAATAACTATGTTTTGCTAAAAGACTAAATTATGAAACTAGGGTTCAAAAGTTATTACTTTTAAAATGGGACAAAATTTAAGTTATTTTTCAACAAACGCCGACTGTTTTTTAGGTTTACTTTTGTTTACTAACTTTAAAATTTCAACATTAAGAAAAAGGCGATGTATAGTTTTCTTTAAAGTGCGAGTTCTCTATTTAGTAAAAAGATGGAGAATTTTTCAATTTTTTAAAATAAAAAGACCTAGTTCGTTTTTTACAAATTATCATTGATTTATTGAATTGATAAAAAGAAGGACGGTCTGGGAGATGCTATTAATAATCTGTTGTTTTTAAAACAGAGACAAAGATCAAAACCATATACAGTATACGTTCGTTTTTACGAACCTCTTTTTAACGAACACTTGTGATTTTACGAACTAGCGAGTGGTCCCGAATACACTCCCATAGACGTAATGTAATTTTTCGCTCGCATTTACGAGCTACAATCTTTTTTTGCGAACTCAGTTTTCATACTTCTGCAATTTTTTTTAAATATCGGAACGCATTGCCAGCGTCAATTAAACTCTCAACAGGTGCAATGAGACAGCAGGTGAATTCCAAGAATGTGTTGTTTCCCCTCACCCTCTTTCGGAGGGAGGGGTCATAGCAACAAGTTCAAGTAGCGCCACGTTGTCCGTGTTGTTGCTTATAAGTGATTTTAAAGGCAGGTGGGTGGAAGGCCTCTGATTGGCGAGTGAAGCTCGGACGTCTTTCTCGACCCACCTATCCCTATTCAACAATCAGGTGCCAATGTTGATTAGGGAACGGAGAGCTTTGGTTAAAAGATTGTGTTCTGTAATTGACCATTTTTATCTGAATACTCAATCTGTGAAGTCTCGTAAGTCGAGAGGGAGATCGGGCCAGAATCGTTAGAGAATTTCAGTATGTCGCATTTGAAGAAACGCACGTGTTTATCTGTTGAGGCAAAAAAGAAAATTTTAAAAGAAGTAGACGAGAAAATCTTAAGCAAGACAGAAATCTCAAAAAAGTATGGAATTCCAAAGAATAGCCTCTCGACAATTCTAAAAGCTCGAGAAAAAATCGTTGGAAATGGAAACACCGGTAAAAACCCCTCTCGTAAATATTTCAGAGAAGCAAAACACCCCCAATTGCAGAAAGCTTTGATTTCTTGGATGTGGAAAATGAGAGGAATGAACATTCCTGTAGATGGTAATCTCCTTAAAGAACAATAAAATTGTTTTGCTTTAAAGCTCAACATCAAAGACTTCAACGTAATGTTTTCAAAGCATGATAACAAATTTTTCTGTGTAATAAAATTATTTTTTGTGCATAAATTTGCATTTATTTCTTGAATATTTAAAAAATACATGTATAACTTTATTTCATAATAGTAGTAAATAATCTTGAAATACTGCTTCATCTATGAAGAGGAGGCAGTTTTATAAAAATAGACATTAATAATGTAAGTATTCATATCATTTTTGGTGTTTTTCTATTTTACGAACTATTTGAGTGTTCCCTACGAGTTCGTAAAAACGAGCGTCGACTGTATATATCTAGGCGTAATGTGTAAGTGTGATGTATCAACTAAACTTCACAGCAAACTTATTTTGCAAGTGGGTTGGTCGATTACGCTTTGTTACTTTGCAGGAAGTTTGCTGCAAAGTTGCAGCATCAAGTTTGCCATGACAAGCTAATATCAAGAAAAATCACACTTACTACAAGTGTGCGTGCTATCTGGGAATAGTCTTTAGTTGGATCATACCTAAATGCTTCTAGATAGAGACCCTGCGGCATGCTTTTTTGTCTTCTACTTACATGTTGTGATCAGTCAACACGCAATCGCTGCTCTCGATAATCAGGTAACTCAGATGTTCTTAAGATTGCGTTGTTGCTGTAGACGCTGTTAAGTTTGCATTGGTCCTTCAGATGCCCGTAAGTTTTCTTGTGTAATGCTTTGTTGCCGTAGACGCAGTTGAGTTTTCAATGGTTCTCTAGACGCCCGTAAGTTTTCTTGTCTAATGCGTTTTAATCCCGATTGCTACGGTTGGCTGAAAGCTCTTTTTTACAGACTCAAAAGCGTCTACAGCATGATGGAAATATTCGCAGAAATCAATTTAACTTTAAGAGCGCGTGTTATTAAGCAGAGAAATATAAAACCAAAACTATGTAACTGTTTAATCACTCCTGTGCTTCTGAATTTTAAAATATATTGGAATAAACAAAAGTATTCTTACAAATTGTGCTTAAATTAATTTTCAACATTGATTTAAAATAAGAGAAAAAGGTGTACAGAAATGGGACAGGTGTCACTGAAAAGTTAATTTTTAAAATTTTAAGATGGTATCAAAATGGTTTTGTGCGATGATAATTTCAAAGTTATGGCGGAAAAGCATTAAATCTTTTAACCCCTTTTACACCCCCTTTAGAAGGGCTAGCAACTTTTTAATAACACAGTTAATCCTTCTAGGTGCTAAGGAACATTTGTGACAAATTTCGTTCTAATCCGTCAAGGAGTGTGGAATTGTATAGAGTTCAGACACACACACAAATAAACAGACATTGAATTATATATAATATAAATCCAAATATAACTAGTATATAATCATACAGAAATAAAGTAAACAAAACATATCAATAATCAAATCCTATACTAAAAAGTCATTATTTGAACAATACATCAATTTTAAATAAAATCTAATAAATTGAAATTACTAAAGATACCATAAACAAAAAATCAAGTTTAAGCATTATATGTCAACAAGTGAAAGAACACCGTTGATATTAAAAATAAGGAAATAGGCAATCCAAGTAAATGGAGTTTTCAACAATTAATATAGCAGCTTGGCTGTGGACAAGCTTTAGCCAGGTTAAATTAATTTTGCTGTACAAACCATCCCTGTTACTATTGTTGTTGAAAAAACAAACAGGGTAATTTACTCTAAAATGAAAGAATTTAGAATGAAAAGTCTTATACTAACCCTAACAATAAAACATAACTGTATAGAAACGACTAAAATTCAGGATAAAAATAAATAAATAACATTATATTGCACTAAGATATTGCACTAAAGACAGTAAATATATAATTCAATAAAATACCCATACTTTTCATTAAACATAAACTAATCTGTGTCTCCTCTTAAACTTACCAGAATTAATTTCTTTCAATATAGCCCGCCACGCATATTGACATCACATGTTGCCACAACCAAAATTCTTACCATGAATCAGCATAATTGACCAAATAATATAATTAATTTTTGATATCATGAATTAGTAAGATACCTATATTAAAATTCTCAAAACCATATTAAAAATGTAATACATTTAGTTATCTAGAAAATATTAGAAAATATTTAAAATGTCTATTATATATATATAAGCCGATATAAATGTCAATTAACATTCTTGGACATATTGGCTGTCAATCCAATCGACATTTGATAATATATCCAAGAATGGTAATCAATGTTTCTTCTTTTGCCAGAACTCATCAGAAATCAATCAGGAAGTTAAATGAGAATTCATTTTATAAAGAGTACTTTGATGTAAATAACATTTAATCCAGTTTAAGCGGCCGGTCTTTCAAGTTTTACCCGGATGCTACGGCAGGGCGGGGTGATGTTCCTTAATTCTATTATATTGTTTGATATAATTGTGACGAAAGGAGATTTTTAACATATCTTCCTATCGGCATTTGACTTTTGTACAATTAATACCAGACAATTTGTGGAGATAATGTGATAATTGAGGCTCTTTGATGCTATCTGTTGTGTTATCAATGGCTTGTAGCATCTGCACTCGGTTTGAGAAAACCACCATTTGCCTCTGAAACAATTAGTTCTTAGTACAACAAACAAAATCAGAAGTACACATTTTTAAATAACTGGGTTTCAATTGTAAATTTTAATTTTAATCTTTTTTTGCTACAGGAAATGAGTTGATCAGTTTTGTAATTTAAATCTACAGAATCTACAGCGAAGTTTGCCTAATTCAATAAATGATGTTAAGCAACTTTTATTTGATCAACTTGTCAAAAGGCAATGAGCAGTTGATACAAGGTAATGACTTACATTGCCCTGTTAAAAAAAGCAATGAAACATTTTTCCTTTTTGGAAAAAGTAAATTGTCTTATTATTCAATTGAGTCCCAAAGGTATAATTTTCGACCAATTTTCACAAAAATCAAGATTAATACTCTTGATAGATTATACAACACTATATATAATTCATTTATTAATTATATGTTAATTAATATAATTAATTAATAAATAAATTCATAAGATGGACTCATATAATTAATAGATGACAACATGGGATCATCCAAAGCATTGGACAGCGGGATTTAAGGACTTTGAATGAAAAGAAACTTAACCCCCCCAAAACACGAATGTCTATTAAAATGTTAGTCTGATGGTTGATGGCTCAAGATGTTATATTGATATATTCCATCGATATTAAATATAAATGAAAAGCCATTCTTGGAAGTCATGTTTCAATTGAAATGACTTAATATTGGATACATAAGGAACAGTAATTGTACCTCCATGATTCTTTTCCATGTGTGATAGAGTTATTTCCTAGTGTAAATGTAAATTAGAGAATAAGTTGATTTGATTTCTTTCAGTAGTGAAATGCATTTGGTTAACAATGTTTTGTTAACATTGTTAACAAATAATGCCTGGAAAGAAATAATGCTGCATTAAATAATTTTGCTGAAACTGACTGCCAGAAAATGATGCAAAAAAAACCCACCTTGGAAGCCTAAAATCTGAACTTAAGGACAGATGCAGCTTAACCAAGATTGATTAACCTGATTTATGATCAACTCCTAAATGTATCAATTGGAAATTTAGATCATGCCCAATTTCCTATAACTGTTCACATTTAGAGGTGTCATATATCGGCAATTACCACTGTAAAATGGCTATTATATGCTGAAAATGACTAGTGATTGACAGATAGACTTTAAAAATGGATTTATAATTTTTTTAGTTTTATAATGTTTTGTCAATTGCCCGTGGTTTGTTTTATTATATTTATTTCTTTTCGAAAGTACTAAAGGATTTGAAAATTAAAATGATTAAAATTTAAAAAAAGCTATGATCTTATTTATACCAATAAAATAAGATGTTCTCGAGCCACTCATATAATCTAAGAAAATTTTTTAAATCAAATATTTCATTTCGTTTCGCGGCCCAGCCCAAATATAAGTTAGGTTGGAGTTGTGAAGATCTGCATTGCCACTTCCAATACATTATGGTACCAGATATGAGTAAATTAAAAAAAATATTAAGTAATATTTTCGCCTGCACTAATATTTAGCCAACTTAATCTTTTGCATTAGGGTGGCCTTTTTATAGATATAAAAAATATTTTGTCAGATATATTATTGCACAATACAACAATTTTTATTAGGTAAGTCCTCTTGATGATATTGGCAATATTTTCGCTATAGAAACAAACCAACATGAAATAAAGTAGACTGAAATCATTGAAGAGTAGTTATCACCTATGTGGGTACTATACTATCTAGCCAACTCAAAAAAGTTTGAACCGTGGTCAGATGACGAGGACGACACCTGAGAAAGTACACCCTCTCTAAACTTCCAACACCAGAAAAGGTATGTTTGGCCCTCGATGTCAGTTTTAAAAGTACTCTAGGTCCACATATATGGCGAATCTTTAGTCGAATAGGGTTTCAAACTCCCACCTTGAAGGTGAGACCTTACCACCAGATCAACTCTGCCCATATTTCATTTTGAAGGCGTAGAATGATACTATAAACAATCTGCGACCATCTCAGAAATTTAATGCTTTATGAAGCATTCTTCTTGTCGAGAAATTCATCAGATTATCTACGAACCAATTTTTTTTTAAGAAACTTTTTTTTTCAGGATAATTATCAGGTCGGATAGCATTACTTGGGATTGCCGATTTAATGCTGCTCTCTCTGCCTAATTAACCCTCAGACCTAATTTTGAAGTTTTAATAATTTTTACTTATATACGCACACATATATAAGTACACAAAGAGACATTGTTATAATCGTCTTAAAATCCGTCTTCGAGGCTGTAACGAACCTCCAAGCTTTAGACTTTCCTGAGTCTGTGAAAGAACCATTTTTAAAAAAATTATTTCTGTCTGTCTGTCGGTCGGTCGCTCTGTTTGTCTTTGAACACGATAACCCAAAGACCTAACGAGCTAAACGAATGAAATTTGGTATGGTGGATTTGCGTCATACTTGTAGATTTCTAGCAAATTTTGAATGAAATCCGCCTACAGGACGTCTGTCCGTCTGTGTGCGGGAGACTATGATAACTCAAAGCATGAAATTTGGCTAGATACATGAGATTTGGTATATGGTTTTATTACTAGCTTATAGATCATCAAATTTTGGATTAAATCCGTCAACGAGTTGATTGTCTGTCGATCTGCGTTTTCTTGCGTATGTTAACTGCAAAACTCAAAATGTCAAGCTATTGATATTCGGACATCAAAAATGTAACAAGCGGAGATATATGAATTTTAGTATATTATCTTTACAACTAAAATTGTAGATCTGAATCGATTTTGGATTATATTTGTCAGAGGCTGGTCTGTCTGTTTATTTGTCTGTACGTGCGTATGAGAACTCGATAAGTGAAAAACACCACAAGTACGATAAATACAGTAGCGGCGATTGGGCGGCAAAAAATTTATAAACACATAAAAGTGCCACAAAGCATAGGGGGTAGGCAACAAAATTTAAAAATTTAGTCGCATAATTAGCTAACGTTCCCGGACACTATTGTTTTTCCTAATTCCTAGTTTTATGCAGCTAAAATGAAAAAAAAATTAATTTTTTCCGCAAAAAGTGGGGTTCAGTGGCCCCCCCCCCCCCCGATTCGCCGCCAGTAGATGAATATAACTTGGATGTGATCTTGACACCAAAATTGTAGATTTGTATCAAATTTTGGACCCACTCAGGCGTGAAAATGTCGAAAATACATACTCGATTCTCTTCGCTATACTACGAAGGTAAACACAAAATATGCCGTATTGTATAAGGACGCAAGAAAGTCGAAGGGTGAATACATCCACTGGTAATACATGCACCTGTAATTTAAACCTTCAAAACTCGTTTTATTTGGTACGCCTAAATTGCTTCAGATTTATAAGGTGCATTGCTGATTCTTGGTTTTTCTTTCTTGTGAAATCTGAAATCGATAGTCTGGTCTGAGATCATTTTCCAGAATTTTAATGTGTTACTTCACGCTTCAAGAGTGAGACCATTAGTTTCTTCTCTTTGAATTTAAGATGAGTCTGTTACAATGTTATAACCTTGGAATCTGATATGAAACAATGTTGAGAAAGAAAAAACTACCCGAATGGTGGAAATATCATTAGTAAGGCCGCTTGTTGTAAGGAAATCTGTCAGCCTTAGTTTTTCTAAATTTTAACTTTGAATATATTTCTCTTTCCTAGGTAAGATGATGGAAATTCCCTGTGAAAAAGTCAACTTTAGTCATAGCATCAACAATATCGATTATTTCTTAAAATGTAACTGCATAAGTCGGATTATTTATGTTGCCACTGCCATTATTTTATCCACTTCCTGTTTTAGTTTATTTGATCATGTTTTATCGTTTGGTAAATTAGTTAAGATTATGGCACCTAGTTTTCTGTTTAGTTTTAATGTTTGAAAAAGGAATTCCGACTACGAACCATTTTGCTGTGCCTTTGAATGTAAATATTATGTTTCCTTGTAAATAATTGTGCTTTTGTTCGTATATACTCAATGTTATGCGTTTGAATAAAAAGGATTAAAATCTACAATTACTTTTACGACAGTTTAACTCATTATTATTTCAGTTAAACTCAGCGGTTCTCGCTCAACTATCACAAGATGTTGTACAATATTTTTACAACATTTTTATGATATTCTATATTATCGTGAGTATCTTACATTACAAAAAATTAATATCGTTGTGTTACTGGGGGAAACGTCATATTAATTTAAGCAGAAAGCATACTGAGGAAAGCAGGCATTCAAAAGCACTAACCTTATGCTTGTGGCCATTAGTGGTATGTATGAAGAGAGATAAAAAAAGTTATTACTAATATATAGCCCAGATCTGTCTCTCATTAACGCTCTGACGTCACCAACAATAAAACTTGAGCCGTAGCACTGCAAGACGTTAAACAGCATTATTTCATTGTTAGAGAACCTAAATTTCAGTACTTTTAAATTAAAGGAGAACCAACGGATTCAAAATTAAATTAGCTCTGCACACTTGTCGGCTATTCTGTCACGAGTTGACTCTATTTGTTTCATATTTACAGATCTATTTACAAAGGCATTTTCACATTTGTTATTGGCCGAATCCGACTGAAAATAATCGGATTCTAAACAGGATACAAATTACGGCTGTTGTCATATTGTAAAGAGAATAGCAGAAATTATTTTTATATGATTATTTTTTTTTTGTAAATCAAACACACATAATGTCCCCTGACTCTTCCAAAATTCAATATTTTGCTATATTGACATTTTTGACCGAATGATATGAATGCCGAGTAAATATCATTCTATCTAATTGTGAATTCATTGTCAAATGAATCAAATTGATTCAAGTTGTTCTTTCACATCTTATTAAAGAATAACGGTCTATTAATCTTTGATGATGATTGGTGAATTTGTAATTTCAATCCCGAACGACACAATAAAAACATTGATTCCCGTACTATTCCGAATGTTGGTTATACAAAAAACTACTTTACTCAAAGTAGAACAAATTTTAAAATGGTCCGTATCAAAATTAGCTTGCATTTTCAAGAACAATTTCAAGAGTGTTCTCTCTCAATTTTTGCTTATACTTCCTTGACATAAGAGCGTTGTGTATAACTTACACTCAGACATTATTTTATCCTTAAAAATATTACTATGTTAAAATATTAATGGTGCATTTATACAAAGTTAGTGCTTATATTATAAGTAGTCTTCTGTGCAATGGATTTGAGTTGATTCAATTTTGCATAGCTACACGCATAATAAAAATAATGAACTTGAAATCCGTAAAAGGGTTGATCTTTCCCGATAGCATAACTACTATGCCCAAAAGTATCCGGACACTTGCAGATTTTCACATTTTTTAGAATTTCTCCGGAATGGTTTAACTGACTGCCTTAAAACTTCGGACATGTAAAGGATAGACAATAACTCACATTTTACATTAAAAATTCGATCCTGAGGGCAATTAAGAGACCGTCTACAAACTAATGAAGACAAAAACGTTTTTGGCCCACCCCGCTTCATAGAATACTGATAAGAAGATGAAACTTTCAGAAATGGTAATGTATAATGTGCATAATATTTACAGGAATTTTCGTAAACTCGGCACAAATATTTGGGAAGATATAAAAGTTTTCTTAAAAAATCTCAAATTTTCCCACCTGTTTTTTGCTTATAACATGCAGAGTTTTCTGTTATATTATACGAAACTCACAGAAAAGATGACAATATGTTAGAGAAGGACTTTGTAAAAATTTTGAAAAGAAGTTTTAGATATTACAGGAATTATGAGCATTTTTAGTAAATAATATTTTACTGCGCATGCGCGAATCATAGTGTAATTTTTCTTTCACAACTTTAAAGCCAGATATATAGGGCAACTTATATAAAACAATTCAATTCAATATCATGACTATTCAGAAATATATTGGCATTATAACGAGCAGAATTTTAGCTCCTGTCGAAGAGAAGCTAAAAGATGAGGGGTTGTACACAAATTGATATTTTTTAAACATTTCTTTAATTATATTGAATTGTATAGCGGTTAGAATTTGCTGAATACCCATGAAGACTTATCAATTACGTGCATAACTTAAATTCCAGCTAATTAGGCACTATAAATAACAAAAATTTTATTACTTTAATTATATTATTTACATGATTATTAACAAGTTACATATTACAATTTTACGGCCAAACGATATTTTTAAATGTATTTCTTTTATGGCGAAACGATTTTTTATCTAATTAATTTCTTTTCTTAAAATATTTTAATAATTCTACTTATATATATATATTTATTCGTTACGAATATTATATGTGTTCATGAGTATTCAGCAAATTCTAACCACTATACAATTCAATATAACTATTTAAAGATATAAGTTTAAAAAAGATCAGTTTGTGTACAACCCCTCATCTTTTAGCTTCTCTGCGAGAGGAGCTAAAATTCTACTCATTGTAGTGCCGATATCTTTCTTCATACTAATGATATTGAACTGAATTGTTTTATATAAGTTGCCCTATATGTCTGGCTTTAAAGTTGTGAAAGAAAAATTACGCTATGTTTCGCGCATGCGCAGTAAAATATTATTTACTAAAAATGCTCATAATTCCAGTAATATTCAAAAATTATTTTCCAAATTTTTGTAAAATGCTTCTCTAACATATTGTCATCTTTTCTGTAAGTTTCGTATAATATAACAGAAAACTCTGCATATTATAAGCAATAAACAGGTGGGAAAATTTGAGATTTTTTAAGAAAACCTTTATATCTTCCCAAATATTTGAGCTGAGTTTACGAAAATTTCTGTAAATATTATGCACATTAAACATAACCATTTCTGAAAGTTTCATCTTGTTATCAGTATTCTATGAAGCGGGGTGGGCCAAAAACTGTTTTGTCTTCATCAGTTTGTAGATGGTCCCCTAATTGACCTCAAGACCGAATATTCAATGTAAAATGTGAGTTATTGTCTATTCTTTACATGTCCGAAGTTAATAGGCAGTCAGTTAAACCATTCTGGAGAAATTCTAAAAAATGTGAAAATCTGCAAGTGTCCGGATACTTTTGGGCATATAGTTTATGTCCATATCTTATTCAATAAATGTTTTATATTTTATTTATATTGTAATGGATATTGAAAAAATGTTCCTCTTTTATAATATTAGCCGTTTGAGCCGATAACCAATAACTGCTTTATAATAATTATCGCTCACGGAGTACTATCGGACTGCTCAGAATTTCATTACAAAAAGAGTCGCTACATTTGATCTAGGGGTTAAAGCATGACATAGCCGAAGAACATAGATAGGAGAAGAAGGTAATGGGTTCCATCCTTTGGCTGTTCTCTAAACCAGCATTACTGAGAAAGTGGTAGACCGATGTGCGCATTAGCAACCAATTGCTGAGAACGGCCCGACTGCTGGAAGTTTTCCACAAACGAAATATGAATGTGGATGAAAAGAAGGGCAACTTATCCAGTGTATTGGAGTGAAACCAGACTTCTAATTTGGTGCTTCGGGTCGCTTTGACGAACATACGTCAAACTTTTCCTTTATCACGAGTCCTTGACTTAAGGACTTGGTTATATATTAAGGTGGCTCACGGTCCTATGAAGAAAAAAGAAATTGGATTTCTATCCGGCACAGTAAAAAAGGGTACCAAATGATGTTTTCAGTTCATATATAAAATTTGGTGTGGATGGGATATCATCTTCTTCCTCCGTATTGAACTTTAGAAAATACACATTTTGAAAAAAGACTTCTTTCTGATGAGTTGCTATAACTAGGCTTAAAAAGGAAAAAATGTGCACCAATAAAGCAAATTGAAATTGTATTAGTAATATTTATTAATTATAAGAAAAAGTTTACAAACATGACATTTATGTTATTACAATAATATTTCAAATAGCGAGAATATTCTTCTTGCTATCGAATTTCGACATGATTTTCGAGATTCTATTAGATTTTTTATGAAGACTTCTCCCAAATTTTTTCCACAATGCGGCTGCAGCTTCTATCACAGGATTGACTGCCCTTTCAACCGCTTGTGTGAGATAGGGCAAATGTAGTTAAGACAGTTACTTCTCCATACGCTTTTTATTTCATCTCGCTTGTGTGTGATAGGGCAAGTGTAGTTAAGACGGCTCAGAGTCGATCAGAATTGCGGTCAATACATTTTCAGGGCGAGCGAAGTAACTGTTGCTCCGAATTACAGGATCAATTTTGGCTCTCAATTTCGTGAATAAATATCTAATTGTATCGATGAGTTTGAATAGGTGCTTCGCCCCATCTTTACAGTAAAAGTGAATTTGTTAGCATACCAGGTCGGAGTTTAAACCTTACCGCTGCAGGAATTACTAAGTTTTCAGAAGTAGATTCCATCGAAACGTAAAATTCGATTATCCACGAGTAAGTCATCGAGCATGAGACATTTTCCCTGGAGATATTTTCATTTAATCCTTAGAAAATATGCCTGTTGAAACCGTTGAGACAACTCTGTACAAATATGTTTAGTCTGTGCTAATACCTTGACAGAAAACTCTGGTAACTCTGTGGAAATCCGATGAAACCTAACAACAGGCCTTTTTTTCACGCATTTCTTGATCTTTCCCGGCTCTTCCTGAAAATATCTTGTGTCCTGATTGTTGCAGTCAATATGTAGAAACAAGTGCCGGAAGAATAATTCGTTCATATGCTCTAGACAGATCCACTGTTGCTGTGAAAAAATCCTCTGTTAAAGCGTATCTAAGCTTTTTTTCAAGCAGATTTATGACATCTCCATATTTACCAATGTTCACGTAAATTCAGTTACATAAAACTTCCACCGAAGACTCCATAGACATCTTTGATGCCAGGAAGAAATCAGTAATTGATTGCTCTATGTATTTATATGTGCCAAAAGCTAATGGAATTCAACCCAAGAGCTTCGACTCTGGTTCAGTTATCAATAAAATATACTCTTCAAGAATGCTGTGTAGATAGATTTTTCCGTCCTTCTCTGATTTAATTAAAATTTTAGCTTTCCGTCCGTCGAAGTATGAAGCAAGTATTTGTAGGACTTTATCTTCTTCTGCGAGTAATATTTGCATTATTTGCGTTTTCTGCGAAGACTATTTTTAGCAATTACTTTCAAAGTAGAAATGCGAAGAACTGCCGAAGCAATAGCTGCCCTCAGCCCTGTCTACACAACCCACTCCGCGCCAGCCTGCCTAATTGGCTTAAATGGCCCGGAGGGATCCTAGCCCTGTCTCATACTTCGTATCTATTACACGTTCTTGAAAGTACATTGTAATCTATCTTACTGTCTGTTGCAGTAGGCTAATCGACAGGAGACGCCAACATTAAGGCTTTTGACTGTGTCTGCAATGCATCGTCACTGTCCTATTGACAATATTCAGATAAAGTCGACACATTACTCTTCCCTGTGCTTCCTTTTCGAGGCTGAAACTGTAATTTCGTCTTAGAATTTTCGTTTTTAAAATTTTCGTTGTTTTATTCGTTGTAACCATATTTAAGGTTCCGATCGCCATTATTCTAGTGGATCTATTAAGAAGCTTTTCTCTCTGACGGGAATTTTTTGTGTCTGGGACAAATGCGCTCATTGATGTTTTCACATTTACAGTATGAAATGTCAAACTATACTTTGCTGGTATGGCGAAACTCTTCTAATCTCTTCTTCGGTATTTTAGGGTGATTTAAAATGTTTTGGAATTTCAGATTATACGTCTTCAACACCACATTCAATCCTTTATGTTGGACAGTAGGAATGGAAACATATTTCTTCAATTTTTTTCACAACCTCACACGTGGATTATTTATTAATTTCATTGTAAAGTTTTATTTTATGTCAGTCCAACTCTTAGAACTTCATAACATCTTCGTAGATTGATAACATGCTGTCTTTCACTTGACTCATCGAACAACGCTCATTTCCGCTCTGAATGAGTACGATCCATGTTAAAAATTGCGCAAACGAGCGCAACACAATCTCTCATGCGCAGGCTGTTTCTCGACCCTTCCCCCACTCGATCCACCTCGCAAACCTGTAATCATGTCGCATTGTCTTCTATGTAACGAAGAAATTAAAGTTTATTGGTTGGAACTCTAATTGAAACTTATCTAGAAAAAAACCCCGAAACTTTGATATCAATCCGGAGGCAGTTAGACTTGTCAGAATGTAATAATATTTCACATGTGTTACTTTGGGAGCATTTAGTACCTTTTTATCGCTGTGCCCCTGGAAAAAGGAGAAAAAATTTTAATGACCCACCGTATTATAGATGCTAGACCAAGTGGTATTCGAACCACCATATATGACTTTGATGCACAAATATCGGCGCGGTTTGTTTGAGTATCTTCTTTTTTCAAAGCGTAAAAAGTGGTCATACGGTGCCACTTACAATCGACGAGTTTTGATTCTGCCGAGGTTATGAATAACGAAAGTCACAATCTCGTTCTTTGACGTTTCTCGAATAAAATATCTCTCCACTTGGCATTTTTCAACAACATTTTCTAAGTATTCCATTGGTATTAAACGGTTAAGCAAACTTTAATATAGTTCTGGTTATTTATTTATTATTTGTTTTTGTTTATGGAAATGAAAAGGATGGACGAGAAAAAAATATAAAAGAGATTCGAGCCTCTTGTCCAAAACATATACATATATAGTTAAATATTTCAATTAATCAAAACATGTGTTATATTTTCAATATATACAAATATTAACCTAAAAATTAAAATCAAATTACCGTATACCAAACAATACAATAAAACCACACAGACACAGGCACACACACACACAGACACAGGCACGATTCGAATATTTTTACATTATTTTTTTAAAATTTATTCTTAATTATAGCAACGATAACATGCACACAAAAAATGTACTTAATATCGTTATAGCGCGTGTGTTTATAAACGCTGTAATTAAAACAATAAAAAAGTATTGTAAAATTTTTTAAAATAGTTGATTAATTTTTTGTTAAACTTAGAGAAACAAATTTTACTAAAAAAATGAGTATCTCTGAAAAGCTCATTTTTTTAAATTTTCAAAGTGGCGTAAAAATGGTTTTTGTGCAATAATATCCTCCGAAGTTATTAACGAAAACATCAAAATTCCGATTAATTTTTAATTACAAATCAAATTGCAATTTCAAAAACCTTTCTTACAGAGGGTCTACTACACAAGAAAAATTTGCCAAATGCGTGCCAAATTTGCTAACTATGTGGTCGCTCTAGGTCCATCGGTCTGCCCTGTAGAGCGTTTCAAACGATTTTTGCGTCATGAATGAAGCATAAGGCAATTTACATAGCATGGTATCTAGCTTATAAATATTATCATATTAAAATTAAAATGGGAATTATTTCTGCATATTTTGTACTTTCCATTAAAATTAAAATATTAGTTGATTTCATTTTCTCTATAATCGCATTTTTATAACAACCGCGCCAAACTGAAACTAGAGTATCGTGTTCTCTTTTGAAAAAACAAAATATGCGTGGAGTTGTTTCAGGAACATTAACCACGACCTAAGCTTTTCATTCGGTTTATTTTACTCTTCTCTTCTATTTACTCTTCTTCACTATTCTCTTCTTTTGTTTGTTCTTTACCTTAATAAACGACGCATTAACTTCACAACAAATACACCAAAAGAGAAGAAGCTCTCTAAAACTTGAGGGCAATTCGTTTTTTTTCTCTCACATTATCACTACACAACACCAAAACTGTTGAGGTGAACCTTGTGTATTTAAGAAAAAATACAGCTTTTCTTTTCCCTCCTTCGCGTCATATGATTTATTTGGGATTCGAAAAGAATTTTTTTTCAGTGAATGATCACAATGGAGAATCGTGTACGAAACTAAAATAATAAACAAACGCCATTTTTTTCTTTCTATTTTAAGTAAATAACTCGCAGTGGTTTGTGTGCATTTTTTAATTTATTTTTTATAAAATCAACAATTTGCTTAATGAGTCAATTCTCACCAATATAAAATTATGTGTGTGATTTTATTAACAATATAGACATTTAACTATCTCATTAAATTTAAAATAGATTGCAAAATTATATAGGAAGTACGACAACATAATTTCTATAACTTTGCCAGAATTCCCATCACAGATATTTGACATAATAAATACTTTTATTTTTACAGAGTTTCACTTATACCAGTGAATTTCGAACTTGGGTTAGTTCTTTACTTAGAATCCAAATCGAAGCATTGCGGAACATATTCCGGTCACTTCCCTATTAGTACAAGATGGCCTACAATATTCATACGATATCTTTACGATGTTGTGCGGCCTTCGGAATATCGTAGCAACATCGTGGAGATATCGTAGAATATCTTGAGCCAATAGGGTTCGTTCGCTTTTCTCTCTTCTGCAGTCTAACTTACACTTGCTTAGAGCATCATGTAAGGACAATATCCTAAGACAATACTCAACTTGGAGAAGAACTCAATCCGATGATCGTAATGCTTTTTTGTACCACCATGAAGAGTGCCACCTACATGAGGCGTGACATAAACCAATGAGATAGTCTTCCTTTGAGATGTGTGGCGGTCGGCTATTCACATTTATTCTTCTGATTAAACCGGGCTATTCAAGTTCATCCGTGTGATCTGGGTTAGAGGATTTTTTTAGATCAATTAGAAATTCACAATCAGGCGATCAGTGAATGGCACTATCAGTGTTCAGTGTTTATGTTCCTTGTCAATCCTTGCCGTATCCTTGATGACGGCTTGCATCATTATGTCCCCTTGTAGCACAAAGATATTGTCCAATATTTGCGATATTGTACAATATTGTAATAATAATATTGTAGAATATCTTGTGTTACTCCGGTGATGGGAATACTAGCCGAAATGAGGCGGACTTTGAAATGGAACCCAATCTTCTAACGCGTGGCATCCTGTCTTCGATTTTAAGAGAATGGGCAAAACCCTTGTTCAGGAACTCTACTTTTATTTCCCAAAGACGACGTGGCGTATAGATCTTGCAATAGTTTATGAAAGCTCAGTAAAATGTTAGCAAAAGTTCCTTTGTTGATCATAAAAGCAATTCTTTATTTGTTCTCAAGAAGCAAAAATATTCGACATTAATGACAACATTTAAGTTCTGTTCTCAATAATATGCGCCGTTATCTCAAATGTACAGAGTGTATCTTTCTGTTAATTCTTCTTAGAAATATTTTTCGTAACAACAAAATAAGACACAACCTTTTAAATCAGATTTTTTTCATTTGATTGTAAAAGCTCCAACTTATCGAACTTCGTAGTCTGGAAAATAATAGCACTATTACAGAGGTAATGAAAAGAATGTTAAATTGACCATAAAAGTAGACTCTCGCTTGTCGTTCGGTCAGTAATGTTCCGTCATTTAATGACAAACATCATTGTGTGATGTCGTCTTGACGAAATATATGTCATTATGCAATAGGATATACAGCGAAATTCATGAGACTATATTCTCTTTAAGCGGCATGATTTGGAACTCATCTTAACCGTAGGCAATTGGATAAATAAGTTCTATTATTCAAAATAACAATTCGATTGCATTTGCTGGGAGAATACATGTATAGACAACAGTTACAACTTTTATTACCTTCCTCAATTGTCTTTTCAAAAGATTTGCTTTGCTTTTTTAATTTGAAGACTTAAACAATACATTTAATTGTGCCAATGGATTACTAAATATAATTGGTTTGATTTAACGCTTTTAACAAATCTTTTGTCTCTTGTTCCTACAACCTATAATTAAAAGCGCTTTCAGTGTGTCCACCGGATGTAGAATGACATGCCTTAATCTTCTCTGTCTTTCTTTAACGTCTTCTGTGTTTTGTTACGACTTAGGATCATCTATGCTTGATTAGTTACTCAAAAGTAAACGAGTGTCTCTGGATCCAAAGTAAATTACATAAATTTTTTCAAGAAATATTAATCAACATTAGATAAAAAAAATCGAGTAACACATGACAGGTTAACCCATTGTTTTTTGTCATACGATTGAAACTTTTTAACTATGCGTTTTTTCAGGTATCACATATAATTATGGGCTTCGGTGACCTGGTGGTTGAGTCTCAGCTTTGAGGCTTGGCCACTTGAATGCTTTCAGATTCAAGACCAAATTCCACAAAAGATACACAACGTGCCCCGGCTTTGTGCACGATAAATATTTCAGTGTCAAACGTCCTTGGGCTGGTGGAAGGTGGAAGTCTGGAGAGGGGGATGCCGGCTCAGGTGTAGTCCTAGCCATCTTGGCCATGGTTCAAAATCACACAATACGTCTCAAATTAACCCTAGTGCAACTTTATATAATATAATGCTAATTAATAAAAACACGGATAGTTATTAGCTGCTGGAGGTGTGCTTTAATGTTAAGTATCAAATTAAGCTACAAATCCTAAAATTTTCGGGTTAAAATTTGCATTTTTCTCAAACTAGAACTTTCATCCTGAAATACAGGGTGGTCATAAATTGTTTGACCCATTTCAAAAATTAATAAAAAGAAACTAATAATGTTACAAATTAGTTTTTTTCTTTTAAATGAGAGAGCCAATAAAAAAGTTTTCTTTCAGATAGGTGGCGTATCATTACGGCGTTCTAAATTTGCTACAGCGAGAGATTTCCATACGCAATGGCTACCGATCAGCAGAAGCCGATGCGCGTTTTCTGGTTTCCTTCTATAGTTTCGAATCGAATCTTAATCAGTGCTTCAGCTATCAATTTTACAGAACTTTTTCCAAGAAAGAAATTATTTGAATTGATTGAATAATTAGTTTTCAATAGAAATGAAAAAAAGATGTAATACTTTTTAATGAGATTTTCTTTATCTGAATAAATTTTGAAATAGGTACAATTAGCATGGGAGTAATGCGCAGCATAGCCAAATATGGCCCTTGCGCCAGCAAACACAACACATGGGAGTAATGTGGCATTGTCCCTTTTTCTTTTATTTATTTATCGTCATTTACTTGTTTAATTTGAAAGTTCAGATGCCGTTAAGAAATGTTGGTAATAGGTCGATTTGTTTGATCACCTATTATCGACATGGTTGTTTGAATTCAGAAGTTACGAAGAGGGACACAAATAGAGTAGAAACTAGGGATAAATGTGAAGTCGTTGAAAGACAACAGAGAGTACTGTCTTTTGATGTTGTATCAGAAGGAATCCGAGATTAACTGAAATAGATTTATACAGAATTTCACACAGGAAAAACACATTCAGCACATAATCATCGAGTTTTTATTCACTTATTTTAAGATTAAAATAGCACTCTTTTGTCATACAATTACGCACAGCTTTAAGGAATCTATTGTGCTCTTAGTTTTAAACTTTGTTTTTTACTTCTCAAAAATATCACAAAAAAGAATTTCATTTGATGGTTTGAAAATGTGACAGCTACAACCTCAGTTTGAGACTTATGGTGAAGGCGATTTCAAAACCTTCTACTTAAAAGAGATTTGGTCTTCGAGAAATTAGATTTTGTAGTTTTAAATAACAAATAATGTTAAATAACATAATTGAAAGTTTGATAAATCTTTACCAGAGTCAAAACCGTAGGAAAACTTTAGAAGTAACCAGAAAGTACGAGTATACACTGTATTTGAAATTTTTCAATTAATAATTTTGGTAACTTTCATAAAATGAGTCGTCCACCCCCCTTTAAACATTCCAATGATCTTAGATTAATGACTATTATTGAGTATTGTAGATCTATTCCACCTAACTGTGTCCTAGTGTAAGAACTGTGAACAATTATTTTATTGAATTAAAATTCTTATTATACGAAGTAAGTGAATAGAAATTGGATAAATACTTTCATTTCTTTGTATTTCTTGGTTGGAAATAAAAGTTGTCTAGATTTACTATGGTTTTTAGAATCGAACTTTTTGTAAAACACATCAGTCAGGAATGATAATATTTTTTCAGGGTATTTAGTATTTTTCCTATTCTCTCCATTAAATTTTGAAGGAAATGCAATTTAATTGCATCGATCAAATTTGCTATCTACATAATATGAAGAAAAACGTTTAATCAAAATAATATATTATTTTCTAAATACGGCCGTTTTACAATTAAACGACCTGTTAAATTTAAGAAAGTTCTTATTAAGTTTTATTTATTTAAAGCAAAAAGTGGATTTAAATATGTTTACTGATCTTTTTTTAGATGAGTTATTAGTTCTTCAGTATTTTAAAAGCAATCCAAAGAAAAGGCCTGTGTTTTTATCACGATACCTTCTAGATGTTCTGAAAAATACATTTTAAGTCATTAATTCGCCTCAAATAATGGTCATGCCAATCTGATTTAAAATTTTATGTTTGTTTTGTATTCTTCTTATGTTTTATCTGTAATTTTTAGATATTCTTCGCTGTTACTGCGTGAAAACTGATAAATGCGCAAAAACTTATACCTTCAATACTGGAACATGTGAAGTGCCTCGAAGTCTTAGAAAATACACCAAAAAGGTAATGTAGCAAGTGCCAAGAGAGGGAAATAAAAAATATTTTTGTTTTGTAACACAAAATGTTTGCATTAAGAATGGAGCAGAGTACGTAAAGATAATAAATAGTATCTTGTATATTCAAATGTTAGGAACAATGAAATGGCTGTTTGAAGATGTATTTTAATGAAGTGATTTGATACTTTATACAAGAAATCTTCAAGAATTGAAAAATTTTAAACCCAAAATGGTCTGGTGGTAAAATCTCGGCTTCGGGGCTAGTGGGTTCCAGGTTCGAGATTTAATTTCACCGAATAGCCTTCGTGTAAGTTGGCCTGGAGCACGTTAAGTCCGTCAGGGTCTCGCTGGTGTGTCATGGAAGCTTGGAGAGAGGTACGGTTTCAGATGTCATCCTCATCAAATGACCGCGGTTCAAAATTAGCCCTCATCTTGCTGCAAAACGGAACGTAAATGAAACTAAACTAAGATATAAGAAGGAAGAATGGTGAAGTGGAGGGACTTTGAATATCTGTAACAAAATCAAAGCTACAGAAGGATAAACCCTTTTAATTTTGTTCCCTAAACATTTTATATAGAATGGCAATTCTTATCAAATCTTTCTTAATACAAAATTTTATCATGCGATATAAATGACTTTACAAAACAACACTTGCAATAAACATTTTTGGTCATAAGATTTGTATGGCCATATGTATGGTAGGTGTCTATGTGGTGAAGTAAGCTATCACCATGAAGAAAATTGTAAGATTTGAATCTTTCTGATATCCTAAAATGTATACAAATGTTGCGCTTGCGTAAGCTTACATTATAAGAGTTTCTGAGGTATTCTTGACAGTTTCATTAAAGAGATTTTTATAACTTTTTCCAATGTAAACTTCAATTCATCTCAACCAGTAATTTTTTCTTTTCTGCTTTATCGTGAATTATTGTGTTTTGCAATAAACTAAATTAGTCTCTTCTATGCACCCTGGCCAATCAAAACAACCATCATATCTAATATTATTTCCAAGAAATATCTGATTCCATGAAAAACAAATCCCTAACCAGAACACATCCAGCATTCCAAACTTATTTTACTAATTTAAATCTCTGAGATCTTCAAATTTTACCACGGAAATAAGCATACAAAACAGAAGAACCAAATTTCACATTTTTCGAAAAACCAAGCTATGGGTCATAGAGGCAATCCACATCTCTGGAAACCCACACTCTTGTGCTCGGCTAACCTTATTTTTCAACAACGAAATGCTCAGTTCCTGTTTTCAGGCGTCTCCAGAAGCACTTATTCCGCGTATCAATCTGACAAATTGATATACGCCAGAAATTCACCAAAAAAGAAAGAAAGAAGGGAAATATTTGCTCCTGTGACTGACTTTCCTTGTGTCTCCGGGCGCTGCAGACAGGCAGCAGCAGAATACGAGGTGACATCTTCGCCGGCGAATATTCGGATAACCGACTTCCGAGTAACGGTTCGTGCATACAAAGAGATGAACTTTCTACGCGTTCCTTTATTTCTGAATGCGATTATGGAAGCATGAAGAGAGAGGAAATGATTTCACGGTTCATTTCGAGGTTGCCTGCGTGCGTTGATTGATTTTACCATATGCCTCTGCAAATATGGCGTATCCCTTTTTTTGCTGTAATTATAGGATATACCTTTGGTAAACACCGTGTGTGTCGTGTCTACGTCTATTAAGACGATGCTAGAGCTGGATAATAAATGCTTCGACAGGTTTGAAGATACTATTTGAAGTAAATTGCGAATCCTTACTCCAGTGTTCAGTTTTATGCTATGTTTGTTAAATGGAGGAATGAATAATCATTATATACTAGAGGAGTGTTGAGTCAACTTGACGCTAACGGCGTCCAATCACCCTAGTGACACTCCAAACTAGAAGTTAAAAAGCATATAACAAAACACAGCGTTTATTTCATGTTTTTATGGTGGGGGAAATAGTGCTTCTCTGGCGCCATTTACCTTCGGTAGAGCACTGGGTATAGGACAGACTCATTATGCTGCATATATGAATGAGATCGTCAACGAAATTCTGAAATGTGCATATATCGATGATCCGGAAGAGGACAAACTTTAATTAGTCATGGTAATCGACGGTAGGTATAGTGAGGTCGGTTAGCTCGAAAAACCCAAAGATTATTTCAGTTCTAGAAGAAATTGTGAACTTTGGGGTACTGACTCCGTATCATTTCCTGACTTAAAAACAGCCGAGACCCCAAGTTTTAGAGGCCTTATTTTTTAAATCTGAAATGACGTCATCAAAATGGCGGACTATAGGGAACTTAACACGTTAAATCGCCGAATTCTTTTGTATTTACTTGACTTTTTAAACACTTTTAGTTAAATATATGGGATTGTCAATATTTTCTATATTGTTAACTAGCTTAAAAGGCATAATTTATTGGTCATTATTAAATGTAGAGAAAGATATGACCACTAAATATAGGCAAATTACCTTTCTACTATGCTGTTACATTCGATATGAATATTTTTATATTTAAGGGGACGCAAATAAATTTTCGTAGCACAAATATCATCTAACACATCTAAAATTAAAAGAAAATTGCTTATGAATTAGTCAAACTGTATTTTCTGTAAATTTAGAGTATAAAATTCATAATATATTCCATAAGAAGTAATAACTGAAAAGAAAGCTTAACTTAGATAACTTACTCTATTTTTGGACGGACCTCGCTATTTTTAATCTCGGTCAGATGAAGAGGACGACACCTGACCTGGACCCCCTCTCCAAACTTCCGCACCACACCAGCGGACGGACGTTTGACCCACAATGTCAGATTTAATGCGCACCAGGCCCATATATGCGACGGTCCTTGGGTGGAATGAAGTATCGTGCTTCGAACAATCAGGCCCCGAAACTGAGACCATACCGATAGGCCACTGCGGCCACAACTGAAAGAAGACAGCCATAAATATTTTTAACCTAGAAGAGAAAACTGTGCGAAAGAAATACAAACAACGAAAACAACTGCAAACTGCTTTTAAAAAACCCTCTTCATTAACGCTATGTTCTTTCTTAAATGTTACCATTCCCAACAGATCCAATATTGTTGTAGGATACGGCGGCTTGATGTTTATGACCCTGCTTCATTCTACAATATTCATGTTCTCAGTTACCTGAATGTCAGCTGTAGTATTTGGATACCTATTTAACCTTTTGTAACCGTAGAACATAAGAATATTACAACATGCAAAATAAGCAACCTAAAACAAGAATAGAACTTGGAATAAATTTAAGGGTTTCGGTGGTCTGGTAGAAAGATCTCAGCTTCAGAACCAGAGGGATTATGTTCGCAACCCGATTCCGCCTTGCCTTGTATGTGTTGCCTCTATGTGTGTCTGGTGCACGTCAAATCTGACGTCGAGTGTCATCCTCCTGTTGAAGTGTCGCGGAAGTTTGGAGAAGGGGATGCCAGCTCAGGCGTCGTCTCACAGTTCAAAATTACAAGGTCCGTTCCAACATTGCTCTCGTGTAGCATCAAAACAGAACTAAATACTACCAAACTAAACTCGAAAACTATTTTTCAATTGATCATCATTTTGATGACGTCGTTACTGACCAATGATAGTAAACAATGAGTCACAAATTGTCCGGTTATGTTTCCAATTACTATATTTATCTTTTTGGATCAGATAACAATCAAATATAACAGAATAAAATATAAATAACTGAAAACAAAAACATAATTTTGAAAATAAAATTGTTACTGACCCTCATTTTGATGTCATTATCGACCAAGGGCAGCTCTAAAACTTGGGGTCTCGGATGTTTTACATTCAGTAAGTGGTGTAGTATTTACACCAAAAAGCATGTTTTCTGCCCGAAGTGAAATTTTTTTCAGCTAACCGACAACACTAGTAGTCAATACTCTCGAAGAATAAAGTCGAACTCTCACTCCGAATAATTTAACTATTCGCTCTGAGAATCGATTCTTTTATTATTATTTGAAAAAAGGTGGAAATTTTGTTATTACTATTGGCAAGAATGACACATCATTCTAGATTTCAGTTTTTTTACAAAGTACGATGTTTAAGTAAAACTTTGATAATATCTGGCTTATATACCAAGATACCATGGTTAGCTTTTATAGCATAAGGAATAAATTGGATAAACTATTTCAGTTATAATATATTGAACGCCCTGCAAAAGTGCATTAATTATATTATAAGACACAACAATACATTTGTTGAACTACTAAAACGAAAATACGAAATTCTATGATCATTAGACACTCCTTATTTTTCTTGCTGCATAGATTTAAATCTGAACTCCCTTTTATCTCTCTCATCATATTAGAAGATCGGATTTGATTTGAATTGTTTGATGTTATTGGGATTGGGTCCTCTAGGGATATATTGTGCCAAACTAATAGTAGTAACAGAAAAGAATTTTTAAATGTAAAGCATGTAAAATGCTAAATGCTTGTTGATATTCTGGATTTTTTCGTAAGAAATTATAAAACCTGTATATGAAAATCAGTCAGAAGCCGTCAAGTCAGAATGATCGAATTCTATGTGAAATGTTCTATGAATTTCTGGAGACTCAACAAGAATGTATTTGGCGAATGTTAAAATATCATTTGTCTGCCAAGATAGGGGACTCTCTCATTACAAAGTGGTTGCGCGTATATAGCGTGCTTAATCTTGATAAAATTTTCTCTCAGATTGGTTAAGCTATGTTCTTTTTGTTGGTTAACTTTATGCAGTTTGTTGTTTGTTTGAACATCAAATTGATTTTTCCAGTGCTGATTTATTGACAGGTACACCTCAAAAGCAAGAATGTCAAGTTAGATCGTTTTGTTGGCCAATCCATTGCCTTTTACTCCTGAAGGTGAAGGCATCAATGAGAGGATAATAATAGAAATATTTTATAAGTTAGATCAAGATATAGATTTAAAACCATCCGAATTAAAACATTATTTTAGCAATGGAAAGATGTTAAAGATTTAAAGACGCCTAATGAATCTGAATAACAATACAATAGGTGGGAATTTTAGTTCATATTTTATTCACTGCCTTGTGGCATTGTTAAATTTTATAAATGGAAAACTGCATATTCAACCTCAGAAATGCATCTAAAAAACCAGTTATGGAGCTAATCATGTTTTGTTCTCGAATGCTTTGTGGGTTTCGCATTTCTCATCTAAATATTAAATGCCTAAAAACCTTTTAAGTTTCCAAAATTTATTTTTTTTATTCGCATAACTTTTATACATGCGCGCTTAATAGAACTTTTAAACTTGAGTTTGCCTTGATTGATACAGGATGGTCATAAATTATTGGACCCATTTCAAAAATTAATGAACAAAACTAATAATGTTAGAACTGCGTTTTTTTTAAATGAGAGAGCAAATAAAAAAGTTTTTTTTTCCAGCTAGGTGGCATACCATTACGGCGTTCTAAATTTGTTAGAGCGAGAGATTTTCATACGCAATGACTACCGATCAGCAGAAGCCGATGCGCGTTTTCTGGTTTCCGTTTTCAGTTTTTCTTGAATATCTCGAAAACTATTCAATTTTCGAATAACAATTGATTCAACAAATTAAAGAGCGTAAAATTCCCTACAAATATATGCTTTTTTCTTCTAGCTTTAATATTTTCGCAGGTAATGGCTCTTAAAAATGGGAGATGTCCATTAATTACGACCTCCTAGACCACCATAACGGCGCATTACCTATCTGAAAAAAACTTCTTAAAATGCGCTCTCATCAGTTATTATTATTATTTATTAGTTTATTATTAGTTTTTAGTTTATTATTAGTTTCTAAAAATTAATTTTTGGAGTGGGTTCAATAATTTATGACCACCCTGTATAATTGTATCTAAATAGATCTTTAAGCCGGAGTAAATGTTAAATACCGTGAATTTCAGCTTTGCTTTTAATTCATTCATATAATTTATACATAAGCTTGTCTGAAATCATATGCGTTTTTAACTGTTATCGTATATTTGGTGCAGCATAGCCAATTTTGGTTTTTGCGCCAATAAACCAAACAAACCAACTTAACCACGTTCCCAGTAGTACAAAGATATTGTACAATATTGTACGATATTGAACCATATTCGCAATATTGTATAATATTGTACAATATCATATAATATTACATAATATCGAACAATATTGTACGATATCGTGCAACATATTGTGCTTCGTGGGGAGAGACGCATATCGTCTAGTAGTCAAGCATGTCTTCTGGGCGGTATTGATTGTAAAGGATGAACTAACAATTCGAGGAAGACACTATAAGATGAGAAATCCAATATTTCTCCACATTCAATTCATACAACAAGGAGTGACCTCCGAACGCTACTTCCCCGGTCGAAAGTGGGTGTAATTGAATCATTTCGCTTCATTTCACTGTCTTGAGTTTGTCGTCTGCTTTTTCCATTGTCCGATCCACTAGACAGGAAGAAGAAGAGGAGCAAACAACAGTTTCTTCGCTTCGGACGTCACCGAAGCCACAGCCTTGGTGGTCAGTCTGGCGTGACCAAAACACGCGCTTCTTCTTCTTCAGTTCGATGAACCCCTGTCAGGTGGTCCAAACGATAATCATAGCACCCTTTCCCTCACCTCGACCTACAATCCTTGCGGGATGCGTTTTGTAGGTTGTCCAGTCTATATCCACCGCGTGTGCCAGTCATCCCTAAGCCCTAAATTGTGGTTAAGACCCTGAGCGGCCTTGTCGGATTTAAGGCAGACCTTCGGTTGAACCAATAATCTAGTGGGATTAAAGGAAGGCCTTTACACGCAACTGGTGTTTTGATCAGTATTAACAGTCACGCTAACGGCAAAACGGATTGAACATAGTAAGCTTCCTTCACAATAGTTTTAAAAGTCCAGTGTGAGTTTTATCACTTTTACAGACCTAATCTTTACCATTAAACAGTACGCTTCCGATAGTTTGCCCGCTCGTCCATTGGCTAAGAATGCTTTTGTTTGAGTTTCCAATAAGAAGGAAGCGTAGCCTTGTTGTGGGAATCTAACATAACTACGACTCACTGACTTTTCCGATGGAACGTTAAATTCAGATTATCTGAGAAGCTGGAATTGTTTATTTGCTTTTTGACCGCTTGTAAACCATAGAAACAAGCTGGGTTATAGTAGTATTCTTCCTCATCAAAGCCGGAAAAGACATACTTCTAGAAATAAAGCTGAGTTCGGTGAAAGAAGTTTAAACAGCACGTATGATATGATGAGATGATGTGAAGCTATGTCTATCTATGATGATGTAAGCTTACTGTCTAATTGTCCTGTATTCCAGAGTGTCCTGTATCCCATCATTTGTAACAGTAATTGTAAATGCTTATGGGAACAGGAATATGCGGTGGTGTTCTGTCTGATATAATGGATATTGGTTGATTCTCTGTCAGATTAAGTTGCACGTGATGTTAGAAAGTACAGCCTTTAAATTTCCTTCGTGACAAAAGAATTGGGGGAAAATTACCGAAATGAAACCAGAAAGTGCTTTCCTCTCTTTTCAATTAATTACAAGATAAAGCCTGTGGTCTGGCTATACAACCAATGGAGTTATTCTTCTTCTATTTTTTAAAATAAAAATTACAATTTATTTTATATAAATAAAATATTTTTCAATATAACAATTTTAATAATTAGCATTTTAAATTAATTACTATTTAATTCAAGTCTTTTCACCCTCTTTTTCTATTATTTCGCACCGTCTTAAGGATGTACGTCCCACCAAACTGAGAATCGCAGACGCAATGCTTTAAAACATTGAACAAAATTGAGGGGGAGGCAAAGAGAAATAAAATAATAAGTACTCATTTCTTTTAACTAATATTTTCATTTCACTGCGAAATTTTTGAATGACACCAAAACCGTTCCTTGGCTCTTCCGTCAAAATCCTAAGGCGTATGAGCACAAGTTTCTCGTTTTCTCCTAAAAGATTTTTTTTTACTTTCTCCTCTACACAGAATAGAAAGTATTATTGTCGACAAAAAATATGATCTCGAGATTTTGATGAACCTCCACGTTTTAGATCCTCCCCCATGTCCAAAAAAACTATTTTTGGAATTCTGTCTGTCTGTCTGATGGTTGGTTGGTAAGTACAATAATCCAAAATCCCAACTATCCCGACGAATGAAGTATGGTACATTTTTTATTATAAGAATGGTGGATCTGTATCTAATTTTGAACCAAATTCATCGCTGAGTTGACTGTCTATCAGTATGTCTCTTCATATATATGTGAACGCGGTAACCGCACCAAAGTAGATAGGGTCAGTTGTGGTAAATGGGGACGAATTTTGCAGGCTGTCATTTTTTTTCTCTTTCAAAGGTTAATATTCGTTGGATAAGAGAGGTCTATATTTTTTATGAGTGCATAAAAATACGCTGCAGAGTTCATTAAACAATGCCTCCTTTCAAAATTAATTAATTAATTAATTAATCAACTTCACTTTTAAGAGCGTTCTTATTTTACCCTGAAGTGTTCCCAATTACCCCTTAGTCTCTGGGGTAATTGGGAACACGTATTTCAGTTTCTAATCACAGTAACGAATTGATTTGAAGAGAATATATTTGAAATGATTACAAACTACTGTATATTGCCTCAAATTGCATTTAAATGTCTTTTCCCAATTATAACAAAATACTGTTTTTTGAATGCTTTTTAGCAAAAATATCTTCTATTTCATGGTATATAGTATATAAACTATTATAACTATTTACTACCTTCAATTTGGTGTAATTTTTAATCATTTTAACTCAAATTTTGTCGGGAAAATTTGGGAAATGAATCGTTATAGGAACTTAAATAACTGAATATTATGACACGCTAGAAGGAAATAGATAAGATTTAAAAATCACACACACACATATAAAAAATTAGTAGAAACAAATAGTTCCATTTAGCAGTAGAAGCAGATTTCCACTTGAAATCGAAAGTTCTACTAATTTTTATTTTGCGTTCACACTACCTGAAGACCAAATAATACTTCCCTACAATCTACTTCAATAATAAGATCTGGGAGTATTTCTTTTAAATGACTCTCGAAAATCCCAAACTGGTCTTTCGCCATCGAAACAAATTTTGATTTAGCCAAATTGGTGGTTCTCAAACTTGTTAAATCATATTCATCACTGTCAATTTCTTGAATTCCGCAGACGTACGAATAAGGTGCCTTCATTCTGGCACCTCCAACGTTATCGACCAAAAGAAACCTCCATTTCTTGTTGAAAAGAACTAAAATTCTCATTTTCAGATTCCACCATCAGTATCACGTTTTCTTCTTCCTCGTCATCAATTAATTGTTTTCTTCCATACTTGAAGTCAAACGGCTTCATATCATTATTAAAAAAGAACTTTCATACGCAAAAAGTAATATTTATGTAGATCACATAGTAAATTGTTAAAAAATGTCAGTTGTTAATTTGACATAAAACAGTGAACTTAACTAATGGGGCAGAACGCAACCCCCGTTTCTAGATTTAAAATTGCTTCCTATCAAATAACAAATTATTCCGAATACACACAAAAATATGGGTTTTTGTTACACTAGAAGCCTGTTTCTAATTACCCCGCAGTTAAAATTGTCAGGGGTAATTAAGAACACTAACCTTTTCCTGAAGATAAAATCCAAAAAACGAAAATTGAAGATTCCTCGTAATCGTTGCATCCTACAGATCTAATAAATATATAAATTAGCAACTCAGCTCGCATATAACCTGTGTAGAGAACGAAAAATTATACTTAAGAAATTTTGATTTCACTTTTCTGAACACGATTGCAATCAAAGGTAACAAACGTTACCAAATAACATTGAAAAAAGTTGGAAAGTGTTTTTCTTCTTCCTCTAAAGTGTCTTAACCAAAGAACATGCTTTTCAGTTCGCTAGAGTCTCACGAGTGCGCTCTGTAGTCACCTTTCCCATTTACTACCTGTTCCCAATTTCCCCGCCTAACCCTACATGAATTCTAGTATGTGATATGTACAACTCAATTATGGATCAATCGGTTTTTGGACAAATCGGTGAACGGGAAGAGATACTTTTCCAAAATGCATACTCCATTATAATTTACTATGGAACGAAGCTAAACACAAAATGCGTCACATTGTAAAAGTGTACAAGAAAATCATGGGAAGAACATTCCAGCTGTTTTTTAAGAGCAAGATGCATGAAAGCCAAAATTATTTGATTGACTGCTATAACTCGCACTGCTCATATTTTGTATTCCGAATTTCGATTTTAACTCGGTTTCTACAAACAGCAATCAGTTTCTAACAGTTTCTTAAAGCCATCATTGTTTTGATAACCTTATCTTTAAATACGATGGAAGAGATTGGAATTAAAGTATCCTCACATTTTCGACAGGAATGATCGGACATACAACTTTAATTTAAACAAATCATCAATTTCTGAAAGCTAAAGAAACTTTACTGTATTTCCTTATCAGTTTAAATCATTTTCAAACATCAGTTTGTTGTAGTGAAATGGAATCGGCCAAGTACTGCAACATTTATTTTGTCCTTTTTTTATGTGTAAAAAATATTCTCTGAGTTATCGTTTTCCTGCTTTGAGACGATTGTGAAATTTTTCATATTTTATTCTCATTCATATTGAGGATAATGTTTATAAATTTGTGCATTTCTAGCATTATTTCATTTGCTATATAAACAAATTTTGGACATTTCACAACAATCTTTTCTGGAATTTTGAAATTTATCAGCTCAGAAATTGCTGTTTTCTAGTTACTGATAAAAAGGGTTTTTCAAAAACAAGATAGATAGAATGAAAATATCCGTCTTCAGAATATTGTTGAGAAAACACTAGTGGTGGCATGAATTTTAAAATACGAGAAAACGAATGATGTTGAAAATTGAAAAAATGAACGTTAAGGTAAGATAGGTAAACAGTTCCTATCACGGTTAAACAACAATTTTAAAGCAAGAGAAAACGAATGATTCTGAAAATTTTTATAAACATAATTCATTGACCAACGTAAAATGATTCAATCAGTCTTGAAATATATTAACTACAAACTATAACTGGTATAAGAGTGCAATAAATGCTAACAGCAACCACTAGTCTAATGGTTTAAGGCATGGCAGGGCTGAAGAACATGAATCTGAGGAAGAAGATTATGGGTTCTCTCCAAGCTGCAGTCTAAAACAGCATTATTCAAAAACTGATAGACCAAGGTGCGCTTTAGGAACGCCTGCAGCCTGGCTGACGGTTGGAGGCTTTCCTGGTTTTCCACCAAGCGAAACACAAACATGGGCTAGTTTCCCCAAAAAGTCTTCCAGGGAAGCAACCTCCCCCATATATTGGAGCTAAGTCAGATTTCTATTTCAAGTGCTATCCGGGTGTTCCATGGTCGCTTTTACCAACATGAAATGCCTCACTTCATATCTTCATCATGTCTCCTTAACTCATGGATGTAGATCGATATGTTAGACCAAGTGGAATTAGAACTACCGTAGATAGGGTAAACGAGACAGTTATTGGCACCCTCAGGCAGTATTTATACAATTTGTTTAAAAAAATAGTAAAAATAGTTCATTCAAGTTGTGCTTTATTGCAACTTTTCCTGAATTACCTTACTTTAAACTAAATTAAGCGCTCCATAAAAATTATCCTTGGAAGATACAGGGTGTCCAACAAAGGACTCCCTCATTTTAAAATTAAATAACTCGGCAACGGAGATCGATAGAAGAACGAAACCAGTGATATGCTTAGTCTGAAAGCCGTAAAAATCTGATACAAAAGTTTCAAAATTAGTTATAAATGTTGCCGACAGGTGGGGCTGTACGTTGTAATCACAGTTCAGATTTCGAGAAGAAAGCTATAAACTATCATTTACAAGTAATCGTTGCAATCACATCACAATCGATTCAAATTAGGCATTTTTCGTGCTTGCCAAGGGCAGTTTATAGATTTCTTCTCGAAATCTGAACTGTGATTACAGCGTACAGCGCCACCTGTCGGCAACATTTATAACTAATTTTGAAACTTTTGTATCAGATTTTTACGGCTTTCAGACTAAGCATATCACTGGTTTCGTTCTTCTATCGATCTCCGTTGCCGAGTTATTTAATTTTAAAATGAGGGAGTCCTTTGTTGGACACCCTGTATTTTGCAATATATTGATAATAAATAGTACACAATCCGTAATTGACATCCTACGGATGAGTGATTGACACCACAGTTGTTTACATCCCCTCATTCTTATTGAGTTTACTTTTAAGTAGCTACCTAATTTCTATTTATGTAGTTAGATTAGGTAAAACTGAGCATTGACATGAAAGCTTATTTTTAAAATTAAAGATAAGGGTGTCAAGACAGTTGTCTTGTATACCCTACTAACAGTTTTCAGAAACGCTCAAATGCCAATTTTATCTACGTATTATGGTAAAGAGTTCTCAGTAAAAAAGATAATTTTTATAACACATGTTTCTTTTTTATTTTACTTTGCGTAGTTCATTTCCTTACATCCTCAAAGTCATATCACCGAAATTTGTCTCTTTAAGACCACAGACATTTTTTCTAGTATGTGCTCTGAACAAGAATAATGTATGTATACTGTAATTCTAATCACTCTGTATATCATATGTACATTTTTTAGATAAGATTAGGAAACGAAAGTTCGAACGAACTTTCGAATCCTCAATCGAATTTCAATTAACAGACATTCCATTAATGCTCTTTCGAATAAATATTTCCCGCTCTTCTCTTTTTGTTCCAGCTCTTGCGTGAAATTTGGCATTCTTCAATCGTAATGAGGTTACAGTTTGCTTGTTTCTAGAATTATGTGAGCCGAAAAAAATCCGACCTAAAAGGTTGTAAATTAAAGATACCCATGAACTTTCCCATCAAGCTTTCGACATTTTTATTCTTCTCTCGTTCACTTGGCTGATTTTTTGAGCTTCGGGTGAATTGACGCACGGATCAAAATAATTACTTTGACAAAGAAATTCTTCTCACGCAAAATCTGGAGGTTAAAATGGAAATCAAAATAACACGGACGCGCTCATTCATTTTCAGACGATTTTAAAGATAATTACTGTTATTTAATTCTGTTACATCTGCTTTCACCACAATTGTTTCGCTCGTTACATTCGATTTGCAAATTGCTATTTTACTTTCCCTCATTTTGTTCTAAATTGATGATTATAATTAATGATAGTGTTTCTCACTTGCTTGTTAATGAGCTAATGTATTCATTCACTATCGTGCAATAAACCACGAAGAATCTTGTATCTTCTACAGTTTTTCTATTGTTATTACACATTTCGCAGTAAATCATGAAAATGTGGACATATTCGTTGACTGTGAAATTTCATGGTTTCTTCAGATTGCAATTTTATTGAGAAAAGGATAATTTCTGTATATTTCTGGGGAGAAAAAAATTAAAAAATTTAACAACTTATGAAGCATTTCTCGACATTTTATTCTTCGTATACATGCTCAAGGCCGTTTTATCCAATGGGCTTGTAGCCCAGGGAAGCCATTGATCGAAAGCACCTGAAAACTGTCTATTCTGATTTTATTTAATTTCAAACCAAACAATTTGTTATCATTATAATTTTAGTATATTTATGAATTTTTAATCATAGTGAAAATAAAAATATGATTTGAACTTGGAACGAGTGAGCCATCGATTTTGTGATGTTGCATAAACATGAATAACAGTTCAAAACTGTTCATACAGAGACAGTCAGTGAGTAAAACGCAAAATATGCGTGAAGAAACTATTAATGATAAAGTATGTAGCTGTACGCTTCTACCAAATACCATAGTTTGCTCCTCAAATATTTTATTAGGTAGGCATTTTTTGGGGGGCCATAGGCTCTCAAATTCCTAGTTACGGTTCTGATGGAACGACAGACTAGGTATTCTAGTCCGTATATATTTGTTTTTGTAATTGAATTTATTTTGATTCATTTAGAAGAAGTCCTCTAGATTAAATTAGTTTCATAAAAAAAGCATTCGATCTGTCGCCTTTTAAATAGAGTCACTTCATACGCACATGCCGCAACAGTTTAATTTTGAAATCCACTGCGCATCTCGAAGGAGAGAAAAGTACGTCAGCATAGCATAAAGCAATGTGCAGTTAGACGTTAAATGATATGCGCAACTGCATTTGTTTATGTGACTGCACTTGAACTTATTCCATTTCATGAAATTGTCCTAAAGTTTCTTCAAGAATACTAGGAAACCTTAAAGGAGAGCCACTAGATTTTTAAAAAAATATTGAAAAAAAACAGGACGTTCATAAAAGTATTGTCGGGGTTTTTCCGCATCTCATAACTTTAGAATAAAATAACGATGAAAATAAAATGACTACAGATCCGTAAAGTCAAATCAAAAATTTTTATATGGCAATACTGTGGTCATAGTAGCCATGCATTATGGGTAATTATGACGTCGGTATTAAAGATAGGGAGTTTACAATAGAAAGCAATTGAGTTTTTTCTTTTTTTCTTCTTTATATTAGAACAAAATCCATTACCATTACACAACGTCGCTTCACTAGTTTCGTACAAATAAAATTCACCTTCAGATTATTCCATTCAATATTGGTTAAAAACATTTCAGGAAACGGGCAAAGCCCTACATCAAACAGGGGTGGGTAACCCATGCACATCACAGGAAGATATTGATTGCGTTCTAGAAATGTCTGCTCGCAGTCAACGAAAATAAACAAATAAATAAATAAAATAAAGGATATTCGAACCTCTAGTCCGAAGCATTGTTGCGCGATAATGTTTTAGGTCTGTCTTTATATTATTTTTAAAAATTTACTCTTAATTAATTACATAGTAACGGTATTTCATATCGCCTCAACGCACGCGTATTTCAAAAGTAACTAAAATAATGAAAAGTATTACTGTAAAACATACTTAAAAATATTTTTAAAATTTGATTAAAATTAGAGAAAAAATTGCACAGAAATAAAATTGGTATCACCGAAAGTCTAATTTTTTCAAATTAAATGGATGTAAAAATGTAGGGTCAGTTGGGGTAATTGGGGGCGAATTTTGCAGACTTTGTCATTTTTTTCTCTTTAAAAGGATTGTATGCGATGGAGAGACATCTATATTTTTGTGAATGCATAAACATATTCTGCAGGGTTCATTAATCAATGTCACCTTTCAAAATTAATTAATTAATTAATCAATTTCACTTTTAAGAGCGTTTTTATTTTACCCCGAAGTGTTCCCAATTACCCCTTAGTCTCTGGGGTAATTGAGAACACTTATTTCGGTTTCTAATCACAGTAACGAATTGATTTGAAGAGAATATATTTGAAATGATTACAAACTACTGTATATTGCCTCAAATTGCATTTAAATGTCTTTTCCCAATTATAACAAAATACTGTTTTTTGAATGCTTTTTAGCAAAAATATCTTCTATTTCATGGTATATAGTATATAAACTATTATAACTATTTACTACCTTCAATTTGGTGTAATTTTTAATCATTTTAACTCACATTTTGTCGGAAAAATTTGGGAAATGAATCTTTATAGGAACTGAAATAACTGAATATTATGACACGCTAGAAGGAAATAGATAAGACTTAAAAATCACATATAAAAATTAGTAGAAACAAATAGTTCCATTTAGCAGTAGAAGCAGATTTCCACTTGAAATCGAACGTTCTATTCACTGTTCTACTAATTTTTCTTTTGCATCCACACTACCTGAAGACCAAATAATACTTCCCTACAATCTACTTCAAAAATAAGATCTGGGAGTATATCTTTTAAATGACTCTCGAAAATCCCAAACTGGTCTTTCGCCATCGAAACAAATTTTGATTTAGCCAAATTGGTGGTTCTCAAACTTGTTAAATCATATTCACCACCGTCAACTTCTTGAATTCCGCAGACGTACGAATAATGTGCCTTCATTCTGGCACCTCTAACGTTATCGACCAAAAGAAAACTCCATTTCTTGTTGAAAAGAACCAAAATTCTCATCTTCAGATTCCACCATCAGTATCACGTTTTCTTCTTCCTCGTCATCAATTAATTGTTTTCTTCCATACTTGAAGTCAAACGGCTTCATATCATTATTAAAAAAGAACTTTCATACGCAAAAAGTAATATTTATGTAGATCACATAGTAAATTGTTAAAAAATGTCAGTTGTTAATTTGACATAAAACAGTGAACTTAACTAATGGGGCAGAACGCAACCCCCGTTTCTAGATTTAAAATTGCTTCCTATCAAATAACAAATTATTCCGAATACACACAAAAATATGGGTTTTTGTTACACTAGAAGCCTGTTTCTAATTACCCCGCAGTTAAAATTGTCAGGGGTAATTAAGAACACTAACCTTTTTCCTGAAGATAAAATCCAAAAACGAAAATTGAAGATTCCTCGTAATCGTTACATCCTACAGATCTAATAAATATATAAATTAGCAACTCAGCTCGCATATTACCGGTGTAGAGAACGAAAAATGATACTTAAGAAATTTTGATTTCACTTTTCTGAACACGATTGCAATCAAAGGTAACAAACGTTACCAAATAACATTGAAAAAAGTTGGAAAGTGGTTTTCTTCTTCCTCTAAAGTGTCTTAACCAAAGCACATGCTTTTCAGTTCGCTAGAGTCTCACGAGTGCGCTTTGTAGTCACCTTTCCCATTTACTACTTGTTCCCAATTTCCCCGCCTGACCCTACATGAATTCTAGTATGTGATATGTACAACTCAATTATGGATCAATCGGTTTTTGGACAAATCGGTGAACGGGAAGAGATACTTTTCCAAAATTCATACTCTATTATAATTTACTATGGAACGAAGCTAAACACAAAATGCGTCACATTGTAAAAGTGTACAAGAAAATCATGGGAAGAACACTCCAGCTGTTTTTTAAGAGCAAGATCCATGAAAGCCAAAATTATTTGATTGACTGCTATAACTCGCACTGCTCATATTTTGTATCCCGAATTTCGATTTTAACTCGGTTTCTACAAACAGCAATCAGTTTCTAACAGTTTCTTAAAGCCATCATTGTTTTGATAACCTTATCTTTAAATACGATGGAAGAGATTGGAATTAAAGTATCCTCACATTTTCGACAGGAATGATCGGACATACAACTTTAATTTAAACAAATCATC
>BGPR01000211.1:398059-547409 GCA_013235015.1 Araneus ventricosus | reverse complement strand
TTAATACTTCGTTCAGTTACGTATTGCTACATGACTGCAGGGTTCATTAATCAATGTACACCTTTTCAAAATTAATTAATTAATTAATCAATTTCTACTTCTTTTAAGAGCGTTTTATATCTTACTCCGAAGTGTTCCCTCAATTACCCTAGTCTCTTGGGTAATTGGAGAACACATTCATTTCAATTTCAATCAGTAACGAATTGATTTGAAGAGAATATATTTGAAATGATACAAACTACTTATATTTGGCCTCAAATTGCATTTAAATGTCTTTTCCCAATGTTATAACAAAATACTGTTTTTTTGAATGCTTTTTAGCAAAATATCTTCTATTTCCATTGTATATAGTATATAAACTATTATAACTATTTACTACCTTCAATTTGGTGTAATTTTTATCATTTTAACTGCCATTTTTGTCAGGAAAAATTTGGGAAATGAATCTTTATAGAACATTGAAATAAGCTTGAATATTATGACACGTAGAAGGAAATAGGATAGAGATCTAAAATCACACAACACACACATAATAGTGAAACGAATAGTTCAATAATAGAGTAAGATTTTCTTCTCCTGAAATCAACGTTCCATTCACTATTCTATTAGTTTTTCTTTGACATTTACACTACCTGAAAAGCAAATAATTTTTTCCTATAACCTACTTCAAAGATACGATTTGTGAATATAGCTTTTAACTGACTCTTGGAAATGTCAAACTGGTCATTAACCACCGAAACAAATTTTGATTTAGCTGGTGGTTTTCAAACTTGTCATATTATATTTACTATCGTCAACTTTGAAAATCCTTCAAACGAGCGAATAATGTGCCGTCATTCTAGCACCTCCAACGTTACTGATCAAAACAAACATATTTGTTCAAAAATCAACCATGGTTGATTTTTCAATATTTCCTCCATCTCCGCAGCTTTTGTTTCTTATTGAAAAGAGCTAAAATCCTCATCTTCAGATTCCTCCATCAGTATTATGTTTCCTTCTTTCTCGTCATCATTTTTCTTCTATACTTGAAGTCAAACGGTTCATATCATTATCAAAAACTCCTTTTCGGAGCTTTGAAGGCACAAGAGTAGATCCTTTACGTTAATGTTACAAAAATCATGAAGAATAATATTGATCAATACAGACAGCCAAATTTATTGTTCTACATATTCATATTACGACTGTCATTCTGCTTTCTATTTGCTCATTTTAATTTTTGCTATATGCGGTTTTAATGATCCCATTTTTCATTTAAAAAGTTATGATAGATTTAAGCGGGCAGTACATTGATCAATTTTTTTATATCCAACACATAATCATTCAACAGGTAGGAGTCATAAAAAAAGAAATAAATCTCAGCGGAAATTCATTCCCTAGGATAACATTAACAGCCTATCTACAACAGCTAATACAAAGATTGACTCTCGGCAAACGTGAAATGAAGAAAGATCTCTAGACGCTTAACACTCTAATTCTATTAATCAAGTCAATCATAATGTGTGAACGATTACCAATTGCAAGCGTGCAAAAATCACATGACGATGATAATTTCTAAACATCCACTATAAATGGGCTATTTTAAGCTCCACATTTACAGAGATAATAAGTCACTAATTTTAACATAGAATAAAATTAGTAAAAGTCATGAAGTGGCAATTTAATACTTATTTTTAAAGATAGGATATAATACGTGCACATTAGAAATAATTTAATTATCTCCATCGACGTTAAAACCAAATATCTAGGCAGAAACCCAAACATTAAAGTTAAGAGTATTTTTTTCAATAGCAAAAGGACATAAAGTGAATTCTTGTTTAAATATTCTATCGTTTTTGGCTGTTACTTATTCGACTTTTAAACAATCTAGTCTCGCCATGTTTAGTAAATATCAAATTTAAGTATCTCTGTCACATTTACTAACTATTAAATTATTTGATTCTAAATTATGATCATTTACTTAATTAAAATTAAAAAAGATAATTGTTACAAAACTTCACTAAAGACCTTTTCATGGCTCATACTATATGCCAGCAATCTTTACTATATAATATCTAATATTATAGTATAAATAAAAGTCACTGTGGCTATTATGTATGTTCCATATCTCCTCCTAAACCACTGGACTGATTTCAATTCCAAACTTCATTTTATAGAAAGAGGTCACCTCAACTTCTCTCAAAAGCCTAAAACATGCTTAAGTAAATTCTTACTCTTGATTAAAAATTAAGTCAGGCGTTTTTTCGCGATGTCTTCTCATTTCCATAGAGATTTTTCTCTCATTTTAATATTTTTTCTAATAAAATTATTTATTTAAACTGAAATCAACAATATTCTTGTTGATCAAAAAGTAATACGAAGAATTTAAACCAGAAGGAAGATATGCTAAAGAAGCAATTTCAAAGTAGAATTAACTTTAGAGTCGGGACCAGTCTATTAATGTTCTTTAATTAATGAATATTAACATATTAATTTATGCTTTAAAATATTATTCGAAATTCTTTCATTGACTTTAGTAATGTTATTAACATTTGAAGATACCTAAAATAATACGTATGCAAGAATGGGTGTTTAAAATCAATCGCCCAATTGATATTCTCTTTTAATAATCGTTTTAGATTCAAGAAAAAAGGAATTTGCGATATATTTTTATACACATATGTTTTTACTGAAAATACAGACATAGAAAACATTTCAATCGCAGCAAAAGCGAGTATATCACAATTAGTAATTAACAAAATTTAACAAGATATTAACTATAAAATTAATAAGTAGCTAGTCATACTTAATTATATATTATACCGTATATAAAAGAGAAAGCTGAAGCTTGATGAGGAACTTCATAGCTTCTAAGTTCTAAAAGAACTTTCATACGTGAAAATAGTATGCAATCGACTAGTAGAATGTTTCAAAATGTCAGTTGGTTAATTTGACTAGCAAAACACTGAACTTACTGATGGGACAGATCATACCGTCATTTCTATATTGGTAGATTCCTTAGTAAGGAACTCTTACCTATTGCAATGAGTCTACTGCGACGCGACTTCCGGAAAATTTCTGCAGTTCACCGATCGCTATTAGAACCCAAAACCACCTTCGTTAAAAAAAGTTTTTATATATATATATATATATATATATATATAAAAGTATATATATATATGTATGGGATTTATAAATATATCTATAAATCGATGATAGATGTGTTCAGCCTAACGTATACAATAAATTAAGGTACGTGACAGTGGTTAGTTGATCAATTCAGATTTGAAGCTATAAACGGACTCATCAGTTCCTGACATCATAGCACTTCGTGTCGCAAGCGTTTATGATTCTCATTGAATCTTTACAATTCTGCACTTCGCAAATTATAAATTGACTTTTGTATGTTTGGCTTAACCAAGTATGTCGTCCATCACTCGTGTATATTAATTAAATGGGCTTTGTTGCATTGGCTGTACGGCTTCAGTTATCTGTAACCGATATGGGATTTTTCTAATTTACAGGCGGTTTATACAACTGGTGGTTTGTAGATTAAGTAGCTCAGAGGAATGTAGTGGAAATTTTCATTTTTCCCTACACCCTTACAGATTGAAATAGAAAGAAAATTCAAAATTAGGCGAATTCAATTCATTGCCTTATCATACCAACAACTTTTATATCGTTAACTTTTCGATAGCTACAATTTGCTTTAAGGAAGTTAGGGCTGCAAGTGATTTTCCCAATCCTTCCCCTCCCCTCCCCCCTAACTCAAAAGACGTTCTTAACCTAACATGTTACCCCTTGTTGGAAAGCTCTCGTCATTTGAATTTCCTCCACCCTCTTTCGTTCTTGTACACTCAATATTATATGAGTAATAGAGGGGCAAAATGTCTTTTCCTTATTAGTAGAGTAGAAGTATATACATAACGCTTTGTGCCCGTGTTTTCATAACACGATAACTAGAGTAATTTGATTAGATTCTTAACTGGCGACGGATATGTTGCAGCGGTGACTCGGCTCGGGAGTTCCAATAGGAGATAACTAGCTCAAGGGGGGTGGAAATGGTGGGGACTGAAAAGTTTCATATTCCATAATTCCCCTTAGCGATTCCAAGATAGAAAGAAAATTTAGATTAGGCGAATTATTGCCTTATCACGACAAACAACTTTGCATTGAACTTTTTGATACACAATTTCTTAGAGTTGCAGCTAAAGCATTTTCAGATACCTCCACAGCTTATCATTTCCCATAGCTCTATTTACGACTAAAGATAGAAAAAATTTTAAATTAGGGAATTATCCTCTTATGATAACGAACATTTAATACTAAAGTTTTTTTGCTATGAATGTGCTTATAAGTTATAGCTGAAAAGCGATAGTTCAATACCCCCCCCCCCCAATTTACTCATCCCCATAAGCTTCCCTGTTAAGACTTGAAGATAGAAAGAAAATTTCAGTTAGAATATCATCCTTTATCATAACAAACTATTTTATATTGAAAGTTTTTGTCAGCAAGAATTACTTAGAAGTTATGAGTTCCTATCAACCGTATTCACTTTTCATTTATATGGTGAACAAGTTGATATACTGGATTAGAAATTTTCTCATGTTTAATATTTTTAATGTAAAATTACTATGTATAATATATCAATACACAAATTCCTTTTCTGTCTGCAAATGTTCTTTACATAAAATGAGGAAATATTAAATTGAACCAGACGATTTTTAACATCCGTTTTCTCTCATACGTTATTATTTTATTATATATGCATTCAAAATTTTGTTAACAATTACTAAATCAATGAAAGGTTTAATGGTATTTTGAAACAATTAAATTACTATTTAATTATTCATTAATTTAAAGCGTGAAAATAATAAAGATAGCTGTGATATAAATTGTAAATCGTCTACTTTTAAAATTTTCTTTTAGCATTCTTCCTTCTGGAAACAGTTCTTCGTAGTTATTCTTAGTTCAACAAAAATATTGTTACGATACAGTTCAATCAATATTCTTGTTACCTTGTAAATTTTAATTAAGTGAAATTTTAAAGCAGCTTTTAGGCTTTGAAAAGTTGAAGGTGACCTTTCTCTTTTCTAAAATAAAAAGTTTAGTTAAAATCAGTCCATTGTTTTAATAGGAGATTGGAACACACATACATAGCCACAGTGACTTTTAATTTATAAATTTTAATTATAAAATAAAGATTGCTGGCATATAGTATGAGCCATAAAAGTTTTGAAGTTTTTTGGTACAATTAATTTTCTTTAATTAAGTAAATATTAATTTTAATTATCAAATAATTTTTATAGTTAATTTGATAATAGAGTGTGGATGAATACTTTAATTTGATATTTAACTAAACATGGCGGGACTAGATTTGTTTTAATAAAATCATTATAGCCAAAAAAAACGAAGATAGATATTTAAATAAGAGTTCCCTTATCCTTTTGATATTGAAAAATATCCTTATAACTTTAAAATTGTTTGGGATTTTTCTGCCTGACAGTTTGGTTTAACCGCTTGATGGAATTTAAATTTACTGTTCAAATTAGCTGCATTCATATCCTATAGCTTTTCGTATTACATTTACTACTCACAATGTTAATAATTTTTTATTCTCTTATATTTAAGAATTTAGTAATATTATCTCTGTAACCAGGGAGTTCTCTAAATGGAGCCATTTTTAGTAGTTTTTAGTGTAAGGACGGTGAAAATCTCGGCCGAATTCGCAGATGATTACCAGCTCAAACGGTATCATGTCATGTGATTTACCATGACAAAGTAATGTTCACCTGTTATATATTGTAACCTAGATTAAATAAATTAATTTTAAAATCTAAGTCTTTTTTTCTTTCTGTCAAGAGTCAATTTCTTACTGTTTTCCTTATAGGCTGGCTTAATGTTATCTGGAGATATTTACTGCTGAGATGTTTATTTTATGACTCCTATCTGTTGAAAGATTATGTTTGAGATATAAAAAATTGACCAATATGCGGCCATAATCTATCACTAACTTTTTTGGAATGAAAAATGGAATGAAAAACCTTGATATAGTAAAAAAATTAATGACTTGAGGAAAACAAAATCACAGTGTAAGAATATTACAGTAATGTAGAAACAATAAGTTGGCTATGTCTGTGATGATCAATATGTAATATTTCATGACTTGTGTAGCATTAACGTAAAGGAATCTACCTTTGCCTTCAAACTTGCCGAAGGGATTTTTTAAAAATTACGATCAAATAATAAATTATTGCATACATAAAATACAGGTTTAGAATAATGTGAAGCCTTTTCTCAATTGCAAATGAAAATTTTGAGGGGTAATTAAGAATACTAACCTGTTCCTCAAGATGAAACCTAAAAACGAAAACTAATGTTTCCTCGTAATCGTTATATCCTACAGATCTGAGAAATATATAACTCACAACAGCTTGTATCATATGACATAGACGAAATAGAAACTAGAAATTTGATTTCACTTTTCTCAACACGGTTGTAATTAAATGTAAAAACCCTTACCAAATAACATTGATAAAAGTAGGAAAGTGTTTTTCTTTTTCTTCTAGAGTGTCTTAACCAAAATACGTGCTTTTCAGTTTGCTGGGGCCTCACCAGTGCGCTCTGTAGTCACCGTTACCATTAATTACTTCTTGTTCCCAATTTCCCCGGCTGACCCTATTTTTGTGTAGTAGTAAATTTCGTAGTTAATCCGGAAAACGATATAATTTTGATTGATTTTTAGTTAAAAATCTATCAATACTTTCGAAAAACCCTTGCTCAGTGAGCACCTACAACCCCTATTAGTAACTTCCCTCCAAATTTGGTAGCTCTAATTCCTACGGTCTGCCGTGTAGACAGTAGGAACCGGTTTTGAACGACTTTTGCATCATGCATATCGCATGGCGGATTTTACCAGCAGTATGCCAGTCAATCAACATTATATAATTAAAACAACCGTGTAGCGTTGCATTTAGATAGCGCACATCCACCTCTATGAAAAATGTTGGATGGACGTCTGTCGTTTTCATGTCTACAAAATGACAAGTCGGGAAACAAACCGTCGTTCTCAGTTCGCTCAACGCATTTTGGCTCAATTTGTAGATGATGAAAATTATTAAATTAGAATTAGGAACATTGTTTGGAAGAGTCCTGTGGCCTCTCTTGATGAACAGAAGGACATAATTTTTAGTGCAATCCAAACTCTCACACTGAAAATGCTAGAGAACTTTTGAAATTAAACTGAATTCCATCTCGATGTGTTACGCGACACGAAAGGTAGTGGTGTGGAAATTATTCAAATTTGCAATTCATAAATATTGAAATTTTTTTCAGTTGAACTTCACGAATTTGTAATAGTTTTTCTTGACATTGTTTTTATTCGAAAGTTAGAGGATGCGGAAATCCCGACGATAATTTATGCACATCCAATACAACAAGAAGAATAAAGTATGAAGCAGGAAGAATAAAATTATCTGTAAACAATCTTCCGATGAACAATCATTTTGTGCAATAAAAATCAGAAATTCAAGGCATCAAATTTTACATAGTACAAACTAAGTTCTTCCACTGTTATCCTCCTCCAAAAGGATTTTTTATCATTCTTTCGCTGCACTTTCCTCTGTTTTCCTCCACTCTAATCGCTGCTCAATAGCTAACTTCTAAACCTTCGCATGTTGGCGAACTTGCAGTACGAAAAATGCTCTGAATGACGTAAATAATTATATTTAATGTTGTTTGAGTCAAGAAATAAACTTCTGAAAAAAAAGAAGTCTAAATTTTTATATAGTTCTCCCGCTTCTATTAGTCATATTTAGCAAAATATTCCCGAGACATTAAAATACTCGCATGAATTAAACTGATTTCCACTCGTATGAATTAAAACTGACAGAGTTATGAAAATCTGAATATTCCCACTTTAGACCATTTCAGTGGCTGCTTCGAGGAAGATCGGCCAATCTTCCACTCGAGGTGACGGTTGATTGATCTAAAATTGTGTTATTCAGAGCTTCATAAATCGGCCATTTTTGCTTAAAATGTTAATGTCTTAAATATATATTACAAAATATGACCGATAGGACTGGAGGGGCTGTATAAAAATCTGGACTTCGTAATTTTTTCAGAAGTTCATTTATTGACTCAAACAACCCAAAATATAACTCTTTTCGTCACTTAAAGTATTTTACCAACTGGAAGTATATACCTATCTCTAATGGTTTAGAAATTAGCCACTGGGCCACTATCAGAGTGGACACCCTGTATACTGGTTGTGGTGACTTGGGATGGGATCGAAGGGTCGCAGGTTGTAGTCACGATTCTACCAAAGAACAAATAAGTACGCAATTTTGGTGCACATTAAATCTACTGGACTCAAACGTCCTCCCTCTGGTGTGGAAGTTTAGAAATCAGAATGCCGGCTTTGGTATTGTTCTCGTCAGCTGACCACGATTTAAAATCTCGACATCCGTCCCTAAATAGCACTTGTTTAGCTTCAAAATGAGACGTAATCAACATTATTGAAGGCAGTAGAATGTAGTTAAAATTTTAAAAAAATGATGGAAAATAACAAACCCCCTCCCCGATTAGTATGATAAATCAACAAAACAATAAATAAAAACCACGAAAGTTGCAGCCTAAATGTAATTTTGGGGATGGCATTGAAAATGATAATCGGATATGCAAAAACTGTAACTGCAAGTATTTATTCATCTGTTCATGTTCTAAAGAGCTATTTATTAGAATTCACCTAGAATTTATTAGTGTATTCGTCAATTTATTTCTGTATTCGTTGAATTTTTGTTCATGAGTGTATGTTAATACAATACTCTAAATGAATGCTGTATTAGGTGAAAAGCTGCGAGCCGTTTTTCTCCCCATTAAAATAGGTTTCAGGAAATTACTGTACATTCCAGAAATTACATTCAAAGATTCTAAGCGTCTAATTTATGGTTGAACTGTATCATAAAGCCTTCTGAGTCCATAAATATTATTCGAATTCTTCATCGGGGTCCAACATATTCAAAAGCAGGACTTAAAAGAGCAAAATATATTTACCTTTCGAAAGAGCCATTGTTTTTGTTTATTAAGAAAAAATATGCGCTGCTTTTTATTCAGCGAAAAACAATAACTTAACCCCATAAAAGTTTCAAATACTCACACGTGCGTGTTTCCGTAGCATGAGCGTTTACAGAATATATATGTATCATAGGGGAAAAAAACCAGACTCTTAAAATATCTATTTCTAGTGACCGTATCTCCACTGCGTTGTGATTATTCACTCATAAAATATGTATACTTTCACGAAAGCAAATTGTGATAAATGACCGCACAAACTGGCTACTTCTGCGAGGTCAAGTGAAACGATCACCATTTTTTTTCAATTTAAAATTTTTCGATAATTGTAAAAAAGATTAATAACAAGCAAAGTATAACAAGTCTTGGGATCAGTAAATGTTTCGTTTTATTCGAATTAGTTATTTGATCGAAATGTGAAAAACAATGTGCTCTGTTAAACTGAATTACAAATTCCGTATGCAATTGGATTTCAAAATTGCATTTAAAGTTTAGAATGCCTGTTGAGTGACGGAGCGGATCAAGGCAAAGAAGGAAGAAAATCTGGTCTGATATGGAAGGCATCTGACTCGAAATTGGTCTTAGCAAGCTTCGTTTAAAAAATCGGTGCAGTGAATGTGCAAAATAGTTTGGCCCCCAGGTTTTAGATCTTATCCCGAATTCCCAGCCAGTTAGTCTAGGTTTACCTTATAAGTGAACATTGTATCGAAACTAACATGTAGGGATAAATACGTGTTGCTGATAATTGGAATCATACTTAAGTTCGCTTCACACCATCCACCAACTACCATTAGGGTACTGACGTCAAGCGGAAGACGCTAAATCTATTCTTACCAAAAAAGTTTTACAGTTTTAAAAGTTACAAGTTTTCAAATGGTAATATTTTTTTATTTCAGGACATTTCTGATACATTTTATATAATTTGAAGTCTGAGAACTTTTTCACTTCCATTTTCGCCAGAATCCATATTATCGCCAGGAGATGGTTAATGGGTAACAGCTGAGGAAGTTGTCCTAACAATATGCTAACTAAAGTGATATATTTTTAGAACTTTAGATTTTAAGACAAATTACAGGGCTCTAATACACAATAAAATGTCATAAAAGTTTCCCTGAAGTCCTGTCTTTTTTTTTATTTATTTACTGTTTCTATTGAGATATTTTTACACGAAGAGCAACCTAATAATGGGCAGAGTTTGACGATTCAGAGGAAAGTGTGTTTCAAATAACATTTCTGTTGCAAATACAAGTGATCAAACAGTAAAAGTGATCTTGTATTTTTCAGATATGAAAATATTGATGACTAACTGTCAGTTTTCGGCATTTAACTTAAAAATAATTGGAGCTCAGAAAAATTGACCTAATCCATTACAAAAATTAACGGGTTATACCGCACTTTCTTAAGCAAGAAATTTTACAATTGCACCTCTGTATTATTCATAAAATAGCAAATCAAAAACGATTCTGAGAAAATGTAGAAAATGTTTTGACAAAATTCAAAAATAAAGGAAATTAAATTATAGAAAAAATCAGCATTAAAAATACAGAAAGCAGAAATATTTATTTTAAATCATAGATTCTGAAATTGTAAGTTGCGACTCCACTGCGGCTGCGAAAGCTTATAAAAATTGGCTACTTTTTCCCAGATAATTAAAGTAATTTTAAGAAAAATTAACTTTGAGGGAATCATCTTAAATCAAAAAGATTTCCTTAAAATTTACTATTTAGTTATTTTAATTAAATTTCTTTTTGTTTATAAATAATTAATATTTAATTTTCTAATTTATTTTCCAACTTTGGGGCAATGGCAAAAAAGTATTTTCATCGAAAATCGGCTGCAAATGGAAAAAAATTACAAGAAACCTTTTTATTAATTCAATAAGGAATTAAAATGAAAAAAAGAGAACTTACTTTCATTTACTTTATCTGCTAAATCGTTATTGGAATGATTTAACTGGCGAAATGTACCGAAAAAACCCTTCATATTCTTAAATATGAACAATAGTTTTTCCATTAATGTATAGATGTGGGTATATATAAATGTTATAATCTCAAACTTTTTCGCTATTTATTCTGAACCATTTCGAGCTTTTATTTGTGTAACGAATATTTTATAACTTTGATCCATAGTATTGTGCGAAAGATTATTTTTAGTTTCACTTTATTTTAGTTTATTTAGTTTATTTTATGTAGCATTGATGCTTTAATACCTGATAAAAATTTCCGGCTGGCTTAGGCCGGGACGAGTTTCATCAAAGAGTTACCTACGAATAATTTGATGATTATGATTATCTTTCTGAATTAAACCCACACATTTTTCATTAAAATTTATTGATTTACTTGTTTCTATAAAATTTGTATTTTATGTTACTACCAATTTTTTAAAATAATTTTTTTTATGCAATTGAGACATTCAATGACACTTTCGAAGGCATTCAGTTTTACTATTGAAAGCCAAATGCTATTGGATTTCCTGGTTCCTGAGACCTTATTTTGAAGGGAAAAAAACATTTCAGTTTTTAACTCGTTTAGTCTTTTATTACCACCAAGTCATTTAATTCATCTAATAATTTTGAACCATTGTTATACCCGCTTGCCTTCTTCAAATAGGGATTCGTTTTCCAATTTTTTAAAACCGAATCTCCTGATTACCGTAGTTCAGAGTGTTTTGGGTCTTTACGTGAAAGATTGATTTCAGACGCTTTTGACCTCAAACCGGAAATTCTGAAGTGTCCTCTACAACTGACCATAGCTCACCGCACGATTACATAACCCAAGAAAAGAGAAACCTGCCGGAAACAGATCGCAGTCCTTCGAGCATCATTGCTTTTGTTCTGATTTTTTCTTATTTTTCTCAACTTTTTGGTATTCTTCGGCTGGACAGTCCGTGGTCAAACAGCGGTGAATAAACAAAATGGATGAAGAGTGGAATCCTCCATGTAACGGCTCGCAAACAATGCGATGCGTTACTGGTAGGAACGAACTTTAATTGCCAAATTCAACTGCCGGCACTCTTAAAGCGAATGTAATTCTTTTTAATTCGGGAGGTCATGCGTGAAGAAGTATTAGGGGAGGGGGACAATCAGAATGCTTTCTTCTTTTTTTCAGAAAGATTTCTTTAGTATTTCTTTTTTTGTGCGATTCTGTGAAATGGCGCCAAGATTGTGATCAGTCTTTCATGTTTTGATTGTATTTTTCTTCTCAGCTGAGAATAGGCGCTGTAGGGATTTTGAAGGAACAGCGAGTAGAAATGAGTTAACGTCATAAAGTATTAAAATATTGCAATAAAGTTTCAAACAAAACCATTAGAAACCTCTCTTTTTCTCTCAAACGGTTTGCAAACAAGCACCAAACAATCCTCGTGATCACGGTGCGAAATTAGAAAGTTTTGATTCTCTCGTTATATTCAGCGTGAGGAGTTTAATTTTTTATAAAATCAGAAAGAGTTGAAAATTATCACTTTCACGATCAGTCATTCTCTTCTACACAAAATTATTCATATCTTAAGCTATCTCCCGTTGAATATTTGTATGTATCATCATTGATTGATTACTTAAAATTACATCCTACGATTTATTTTTCTTTTACCAAATTGATGCCAGAATATAATATTTCTTTTGTTTTGTTCTTAGACACTCCTACAGATACGTTCTCATTTTCTAACATGTCTCATTTTTTGAACGCGTTGGTTGTATTCTATTTCATTTATTAAAAGTATTTTAGGTTTAATTTATTTTAACTTGATTGGTCAGACAGAAAAATAATTATAATTTTTCTGATAAATTATTTCTTCGAAGTATTCTGACAACTGTTCCTCCTCAAGTATCAAAGTTCATCGATTTGTACAGTTATAGATTAATATTACAATAATGATATTAATATTAGTTAATTAATATTAATTAAAGAATAATATTCAGTAATATAATATATTTTCTTGTTTCTAACTTTACTAACCGACTAAAGAAAACAAAATACCACTCTTAACTGTAAAGAAGGCCATAACATCTGTCTTAGTTAGACAGTCGGGGGGGCGATGGGGGCAGTCACTCCCTACTTTTTTAGGGAAAAATTAAATTTTTATTTAATTTTAGCCACCTAAAGCTAGGAATTATAAAAAAGCAACAATGTTCGGGAAAAATAGCTAATTTTTTAACTAAATTTTTAAATTTTATTGTCTACCCCCTATACTCCCAGGTCTTTTAGATGCCTATAATTTTTTTACCCCCTCACTTTTTCCACCCAATCGCCGCCACTGGTTACATTTGCTGTGGGACTCAACAAGAATGATTTAGCTTCCGAAAAGATTTAGGGATGAGGATTTTTTTCTGGATACTTTTCGATAGAAACTGATGAAGAATAACAGCTGATAAGAATAAAGGAAATGAAAGAAAACTCACACTCACCCGCCACTGACTGTAATTCTAGTATAGATATACTTAACATACTATTTTTATTATTTTTTCCCACATCTGACTAAAAATTAACTTGGAAATAAATGAGTTTATTAATTGAAACTATTATTACTGAAGACAAGGGGGAGTGAAAAGCAAATGAAACTTTTTAATTACTTGTTTATTTATTGTTTGCTTTTGTAACTTATTATTAGAAAATTGTCCAGCGAAGTAAACTACCATACTTTAGATAAATATTAAGAAAGCAAAAACAAACGTTAAGTTAGCATCTCACGCTTAAAATGCGAAACTGAGTGGGAAAATATGACGTGCAAGATATGATTAGTCTGTTATGTAAGATAAGCCTTGTTATTGTAAAGAGAAGAAAAATATTTCACGGCTAATTAGAAAAGATAAATTGAAAAAGTTTCTTCTTAATTTTTATAACAATGTATTGAAAAAGATGAAAGTTACAACTCTTATTAACGAAAGGAAGACGAAGGAATGTATAAAAAATGAAAGAGGAATTGTGTTAAATACAATAACAATAATATGAAAATAAACGTAGGGAATTTATAAAATTAGTCAGAAGAATTTCAACCAAAAGCAATGCACCAACTACAAAACAATATAAACGAAAACCTGAATTTCGTCATTATATTCTATCATTTGCTAGAACCGGTATCTTTTTACGAAATTTAAAATATGTTTTTGTAATTCACACTCCATGAAATTTATCCTTGATTAACATCATCTCATTGCAATCTAACCTTCAGCGATTATGTAACTTACCATCTTTGCAATTATATCTATCATGTGAACTAGTATTGCTACCTACACAAAATTATTATAAAGTTTCAGAAAGCTATAAAAGAAAGGAATGCTGAAAGTTAATTTTATATAAAGAATAAACTACGTAGTTTTGCCTTTCAGGATGGATTCATTATATGTGCTCAGATGCCGTCCTTGAGTCACTATTGCCTTTTGTATTGCAAAAAGTGTTGTATTGTAAAGCTTAATGGCAGTAACAATGAACATCGAGGAATTTTTTCCGTCATTTATTGAATCAATAAAATGTATACAATTAGTCGTATTTTATATATTTTAAGAAGGCTCTCTCTACCAGTTAATTTACTGCCTTGCTTTCTGCTTATATTTCCATAATGAATTTTTCAGTTTGGATTGGATTATACTCGAAACAAAGCACGCTTGAGTTTATTAAAATAACAATATAGAGATCAAGAATGCGCAGAAATGCCTTCCTCCGACATTTCTCTAAGTGCCAATACTTTAAAAAATGAAAATGGTTAGATCAAACAATAGGTTACCATGTAGCAAGATGAATTTTGGATGTATTCGTGGTTTGGTTGCGAATTCGTTTACTGTAAAGAACTCATCAGTTTGATAGTTTTAAATATTCACCATAACGCGTAATCTCTGACTAGTGAACCGAAATTTATCTTTGAAAATTATTCATCTATGATCAGCATGACGCTTACTTTTTTCGGATTTCTCTGAGTATCGCGGTGACTTGTTAGTAGTGTCTTGGACATGGACCGAGAGCTAGGAGTTCAATACATATTTCCACGAAATATCTGCCATCTACGTAGGGCTGGTGCGTGTTAAATCCGTCTAGGTCACGCGTTCTTTCTCTTGTGTGTAAGAAACAATGCCAACTGAGAAATGGTTCAAAATTGTTAGGTTAATCCTCATATTATACTAGTGTAGTTTTGAAAGAGGATATTCTTCTAATCAATCAATCAACCCAGTTTGCTGTGTTTCCAGTCTGAAAAGTATGTCTTATCAGGTTCGATTTAAAGAAACAAATATGTTGTTTCCTAAACACCTTCTTTGATGGATAATTTGTTAAACTTTAAAAACCCGAATTGCATGCATACTCATTGAATTCTTTCAGTATACATTAATTGGATTTTTTCATATTTACGAATACTTTATACCTGCATGGACACCATCAACCTCACTCCCAAACTACATCAAGCTTTCATATGATGACATAATTTTATACTCACTATTTTCACTTTAATTCACGATAAGGTACACATATATATTGAAGTACTTTAATTTTTAGGATAGCTGCATGCAAAATTGCAAGTGGATCATGATTGAGGTCGTGTCTGACGCAAGCACCACAAGTTTGTGGGCCAAATTTATCAACAAAAGGTATTGCGTAACTGCTGGTGTTTTCAAAATTGTATGGGGAATGTGTTTTTGGCATGGATTGAGTCCTCTGGTCAAATTGAAAGTTATTGACAGAATCCCGACTCAAGTTCCCTGCATCTGTAACCATAAACGCTACATTTAGCTGCTTGGGGACTATTTGCAGCCCTGTATGGATGTCACCTGCTGACTTACGATGGAATGTTTCAGGATGATAATGCTCTATGTCACCAGGTCCAGATCATTCAGGTTTGTAAAGCCTTATGGACAATTAAAGTACATAATTTGGCTAATTAGATAGTCGGGCATGGATCTCTGAGAGCATATGGCATATTATCGAAAAAGTCATTCGTACTTATGATCCATCACTTAGTCCAACCACAGATAAACGGATGACTATGGAGAAATTATTGTTGAGCGTCTTTATTAGAGATTTCTATGGACTTGGGGGTATCCCTATGAGAATTGCAGTGTATTTGTTAATTCCCTTTAGGATCATAGCCAAATTATTACTATCATTCTCAACGCTTTACATTCATATTACTTTCTCACATGCGAAGTATACATAGACAAAGTGTCAAAGAATTTGGCCTCAAGATTTTGATGAATTCCAATCTTCCAGAATCTGACAAAATAATTAATCGTATCATGACTATGTGTCTGTCTATCCGTATCAACACGATTGTTCAAAAACTCAACGAATGAGAAGGATGAAATTTAGCATGCTGTCTTTTCACCAACATTCTATAGTTGTATCAAATGTGGCATTTTTTGTTGATCTGTATAAAAAGCACAACGATGAAACTAGCAGAATTGAACGGACACATTTTTGAAATAAAATGGCACAAAAACTATTTTCATCAATGACAGTTAATTAATTTATTGTCAAAAACATCAAAATTGCAAAATGAAATAAATAAATAAATAAAATAAAAACATCGGTGGCGAAACGTCAGTAGAAAATTTTTTTGGGATACTTTTAGAAGATATTTATGGATACCATTACGATGTTTGATATTACGTCTCACGTAGACATGATAATTTTTGTTCCTAGTTTATAAATGACTTCCGTATGTCAAAGAATATGGAAAAGTCGAAGAGAAAAACCTCTTGACTTTTAAAAGTGTTAAATACAATTCTGATTTTAAATTCTCTTTGATGCTCCCGTTGGATGATAAATTAATGTTTGCTGTCAAAAGTTTGATTCATGATTTAATCCTTTCAGATAACGAAAAACATATCAAAATACTATTGAATGAACGTAACCCAACAACCGTCACTCAAGATAAGACGTATAAACGAATGAAAGGATAACATCAAATCCGATTAAATACTGCGCATCCGATTATATCTTTGTGGTTGGATACCCATCAAACTTTTGGCGGCTTTTCACTAGGAAACACCCTAGTAAAACTTGGGGAATTTGTGTGATGTCTAATTCTATTTGCATTAATCGATTATTTAATCTCTATCGGATAAAAGGTGAATTAGAAATGAAAAAAAGATTTCATTTCTGACTCTAAAAGCGTAGTAGTGGATGATGCCGCTTTTTGATGTGATCTTATTTATATGTAAAAATTAGAAATAAAAAAAAATATTAAATTTCATTTTTCGCTGTACATTAAAACACGTATTAAGTACGGGTAAATATTTGCATTGGTACAGATTTTTGTTTATCATCAGGGGACGGTGGCTGAAAAATAATATTAACTCAAATGTTACAGTATTTTACTCCCCATTTTTCAAATTTCAATTGGTTTAACGAAAACCTCATTAGAAAAACATCAACTCAGAAAATACATCTGTACAATATGGAATTTTCAAATAAATATCGCCCACGAAGTCAACTATATTCATTCCATACTCTCCGTTGTATCTGTTATTCTGAATATGCAGGATGAAGCAAAATTCAGTGTACAAACTGCTAAGAGAGGTGGGAAAAACAAAACAAGCCAAAGTGGAGTAAAAATAAAATAGGAAAATATGATCGGAAAGGCCAACAGGATGAGCCAGAGAGCGCTGCTCGCCAGTGTTGTTGTTGGATTGGCAGCGCCTGATTTATTTAACTGGGATGTCTTCTTGTGGTTGAAACCTGAAAATCAGTAGTCTACGCGGCTTCCGTGGCTCTGCAACCTACGCCATCGCAAAAATCTCTATTGCTGCGCAAATGTCCACGAAATGATGAGCATAAATGTGAATGGTAAGAACTTTTAGCAGTTGTAAAATTGGAAAGTGTGCACGTACTGTCCAAATGTAAATTATCGTCAAATAAAGAGTTTTCATATGCTATTGGCTTGTTATTTCTGCATTTTCGTGTATTCCGTAAGTCATGCGAGTGATATTTTCAGCCATACATTCTACATTCTTATGTGATTTTGGCTCGATTGGGGGCTTTCTACTTCCTTTAATAGTTCGTACACTGAATTTTGAATCACCATTTTTACTTATTTTGTTAGATGTTAAGTGATTCCATCAATCACAATAAACATTGTTGATTTCACTTGGAAATAATTGCTCAGTGTTAAGTGGTTCGGGAAAAGTTTATTACCATTTAATAAGTATTTTTTTTTCTTTTTACATTGCACCCATTTCTTTTTTGTTTTTATCTGAGCGTCATTGGCTTTTCTTAAACTGTCAATATTTGAAATCGTTGTTTTAATTAAATGAAACAAAAAGTTGTCTTTAAATGATGCATCATTATTCAGGCATACACCTTTATTCCTATTAAACATAAGCTTTGGAAGAACAAGCTACTTTGTCAAATAAATTTCAAAAGTATCTGCAATGTTTGCTTTGATTGTTTATGTAAATAAATATATATAAATTTGAGATAAATATCAAACACTTGATGGTAATATGAAACGTTATAATTCAGTACCAAAATATAAAGAATATTCTACTAAGTATGCTAGTGTGATGTTGTGGTTAGTCATGTAGTTCCCGGGGTAGAAGGTAAGGTTTTGTGTCTTTTCTTTCTTCTGCTTTTTTGTTACAAAGGCCTATTGTAGTATTTTGGGGAAAGTTTTTTTTTTCTGTTCTTTCAATTTTTGGGATAATTCAGGTCACAGAGAAACCATGTGTTTGACTTTTTTAAGTCAGTTTCTCTACAGAAAATTATCCCAATTCTGAATTTTTAGAATCCCAGCGGGAAGTGACCTTTGAGAAAGTTCTCTGCCGGATTCTCTTTCTTTTTATTATTTATTTTTTGTATCTATTACCGTTTTGTTTTTTGTCCTATGATAGGATTTTTATTCTGTTAATTAATTTTGTATTATTTTCACTGCATTCCTGGAAGCTGCTGCGTTTGCGCGTACTAGATGCATTGTGTTTATTTTATGCTTTTTTTTATTCTTGTTCTTTTGGTTTTAGCTATTTCCCCCCCGATTCTAGTATATCTGTTAAGTATGCCTAACAGTTAAATGTTTATTCTTCGTCGCAATATCAACCTAGTATCCTTTGTTGAGCAAAATTACTTTATAATTACTTATACTAATTACTTATTTATTATACTGTATACAAGGCGGAAATCGCTCTAAAGTGATGCTTGAACTTTTGCGTTAAAATTAAAGTAGCGTTCTATAAAAGCTTAAGTTTTTAAAACAAGAAAATAGAAAGTCAAAAACTTGTCCAAAATTTCGTTGGCCACCGTTGTAAATGAAAACGAAATGATATGCTTTCATGCAAATATTGTTGAGTTCACGGTTCTCAGAAGCAAGTTAGTTACACACTTATTCCAAATAAAATAAACAAAATATGGTCAGGAATATGAAACACTCCAATATTCCTCCAATTTCGCTTAATATTTTTTAATATTTAAATTGTTATCATTATTTCAAACTTTTATCTATCGATTTTCTTCCGCATGCAAAATTCTTGCAGTTATTGTCATACGGGTGACGAAAAGTAAAGAAGATGTCTCTTCAGCAACAAAAACTTTATCAAGGTTTTTCCGGTTGAATTTGCTTCATTCCAGTTTTTATGTCACTTCAAAATAAATTCATAAAACTCTTTAAAATAGCTCTTTAATTTTAAAAATGCACAACAAAGGTACGAATGCATTTCTTACTTACATTCCGAGAATAAAAAAAAAATACTTTCTATGTTAGCTGAAGTTAAATCTAACCTTTTTATTACCATCGCACGCCCCTTTGGTACTTACTTAAAGCTATTTTGTAAGCACATGCACTTTGTAGCCTTCTTTTTATGTAGAATGAAAAATGGAAATAGTCAAAAGACAAAATTATCTTTTATTAATTGCAAGCAGCATTTATGTTCTGTTAAAACAGGGCTGTGAATAGCAACTCCGAGTGGAGCAACGTCACAGAATACCAATGAGGTTGAAGAAGTTTTTTACCGCCTCTTTCCATCATATTCGTTAATATTTGTAAGTAAACACATTGACAGAATAATACCAACTTCAAAATTTCGATTAAACTTTGCTGAATAATTATTTTATATTTAATTATCTTTAACTATCACGAATGAATGTTTCATTTTATTATTTATTTTTCAATTATGGGGCTCGAAACTTATTCCCTATAAAGGAAGCGCTTCAGAAAAAAGTTTTAAGAAGCCCTGTGTTAGGACATCCTGCTTCCCTAGTTACTGTGTATTTCCTTTGAAAACTTGTTACCGAATATTTGATAATGTTTCCAGACTTTCAGGGAAAGGTTTAATATGGGACAGATTATCACAGCAATTTATGAGTTGGATTCTTTATAGGAAGACTACGTATTGCAATGGTTCTCATGACACTACTTAAGGAAGATTTCTGCATATTTTCTCCGATAATAATGATTTCTCCTAGAACCCAAAACCACCCCTCGTTTAAGAGTTTTTGGATTTGAACCTTCAATATGTTACAGGGAGGGTAAGAATTTCGGTCGAATTTGTAGACGAGCCATCCGGCTCAAAAGGGGTGGAAATTGTGGGAGTTGAAATTTGCATTTCCGCATAACTCTTTTACGATTAAAATTTGAAAGATAATTCAAATTAAGAGAATTAACGAATAACTTTTGTAGTGAAAGTTTTTCGATAGTTGCAATTACTTAGAAGTTATGGGCGGAAAAGTGATTTTTACACCAAAATTTCTCCAATTTTTTAGCCTATGCATGCAGCACCACTTCGAAGCATTCTCACCACTTGCATTCTCTTTCATCATTACAAATCCAAACCTCATGGGATTAGAAGAAGAAATGTCGAAGATGGTGAAATTTTCGCTTCCTTATTTCTCCGGACAAACGGAATCTACCTTCGCTTTCCGGCTAACCGACAGGAATTTTTAAAAAAGAAATTAATAATTAAAATTGAGTCATTCGACAAATTTATAACGAAAAGAATAAAAATATTGAAATTATAAACATTTTTACTGAAAGAATACATTACAAACAATTGTAATGAAAGAATAAAAATTATGACATTCGGCACACTTCTAACGAAAAGAACTTCAGTTACTGATTATTTTAGAGCAATTATTGATTTCTAAGCAAGCGAAAGATTTCTTTAAAGACTTCTTTAGATCTGCTTCTTTTTTAAATGAACGCTTTTTGCCCATTAAGTTTTGTTTAACAGGGAAAAAAATCCCCTTGTGAAAAAGGTTTTTTTTCTAAAAAAGTTTCTAAGCTAATTCTTTTTTTTTTTCTCTCCGTTTGAGTTAACGTGAATTATCTCCCCTTTTCTTAAGCTACCAAGATGTTTTTGTTCTTTCTTTCACTTTGTCAAAATGTACATTAGGAGCAAAATTATAATTTTACAAATATTACATAACTCCTAGTGATAATCAAATAATTATAGAAGAAAAACACAGTCAGTTGTTTCAAAATTTATTGACTTTGATTGAGTTAGATTCCTATAATTTCGAAGCTACAGGAGGACTGTTTTCAGATCAGCCTCGTAATTTTAAATTGTGGACAAATTACGAGGACAACTCCTGAGAAAAAACCCCTTTTTCCGAACTGCCATGCATTAGCACGAAGACGTTTGGCCCTCATGGATTTAACATGCATCCTCCCCAATTTCTAGAGCGGATCTTTGATTGATTCGGGTCTCGAACCCGCGAGCCTCCGCTCCCGAAGCCAAGGCTCTGCCAACAGGCTAAAAATAAAGCCGCTTCACCACTGAAAGGCCTAAGGTGCAAGAGGTTTTCAGAGGAAAGTATTAAAATGGAAGAAAAATAATAATGGTGGCATTTAGTACATTTTTAATGAAATGAACTGGAGATATTGAATAGTGTAAAAAACTTATTGATTCCAAACTAGATAAAAATTTCTCTTTATACTTCTTCAGATGAACTTATTTTAAATTCACCCTCTTTTATTTAATAGGAAAAAAATAAATTTCTATATGAGACGTTTTTCTCTACTGGGTTTTGTTTAACTTCAAAGCTTTTCTTTTTCTTTTACTCCTGTAAGTCAACACGAATTATGTCTGGTTTTTTTAGCTATCATCTTTTCTTTTTTTTAAATTTTCTTACTCGACACAGTATACAAAAAGTTTAAAATTATTTTGTCATAAACGTCTTTTATTGCAGCAAGTTAAGAAAAAAGAAATTATAGATTCTGAAGCCCAGGTTGTTTGTACTTATGTTTTTCACCGATGGTAGCAGCTTTACCAATTTTGTACAATTAATTTCTTACATAAAGGAAGATTTTCATAATTTAAAAGTTTTTCTAATACTTTTCGCAGTCAATTAATTCTCGAACAGAGCTATCAGCTAATCTGAGATCCACCAAACTTACAAAATTCGCCTTTCGCAAAATCTTGTTCCCTAAGGAGGTCCTACCTACAATACACTTGACTAATGCATTATAAGCGTGTGATGATGCTAAATTATTTTAAAACTTCACATCTTTTTTCTACATCTTGGAAAAAAAGAACTCTGCTTTCTACCTTTCTCTGTCTTCCTGTGAATCCATCGAAAAGACGTCTATTAAGCCATCACTGAAATTCGACGTCGTGGTTGATAAAGCACTCAAGTGGACACAGAGAAAGGAAACACATTAAGGTAATTCTTTTGAGTAATTTCGATGACGGGAGCAGGGTTAGGGGTTATGGTTGACTTTCGGAAGCAGGAAATGTTATTCACCGTTAGGTATGAACTTCCAAGGCCATACACAAAAAAATTATGGAAAGGACACAAGGACTATCGTACTTTTCTTTTTCTAATGTTCTTTAAAATGTGTCAGAACATCAGATGAATAAAGAAAGATGATCTTCGATCTTTGTGATGTTTCATCGAAAGATACAAACCAGGAAGCGCAGTTGTATCTCTGTTATTTGACACAACTGACTTGTTAGATCAAGAATCTTTATTCCTTTCACTGAAATTTTTAGCAACATGCATTTAATTTTTTTAAAAATTACCGATTATTTTTATATTCATTCAGTTCTTATAAACATGTGATTTGATATAACAAATATTCGATCGAAACAACAAATAATCGAAAGGTTGTTACTTATTTCAAAATTTAGTCTAAAAAGGAATACATTATTAAAATAATACATTAAAATAAATCGCATTTTTTCTGTTTGTATCTGGGATTGATCTAACATTACGATTTTTATTTACATTTAGACTTCTAGATTTATCACATATTTAATTTATTTTTTACAATTCCATATTTTAAAAAAATGTGATTTTCTGATAAAGTTTGATGGTTATTTTTTTCAACAGTATAATACACGGGTAGGAAACCTGGGGCCTTAAGGCCGTATGTGGCCTTTTTGAGTTTCTTGTGCGGCCTTACCAGTTATTTACAGTTTGAAATTGAAATAATGTACTTGTCTGTAATACCATAATAGTTACAGAGCAATAACCTTTTAGATTCTGCTCTTGTGGCCTTTTGACCAACTGGTGAAACTTAATGAGGCCTTTCAAAGCGGAAAGGTTCCCCACCCGTGGTATAATAACTAATTTCGATTTTAAAAAATACGTACCCAAATTTTATCGAAAATTCATGGTAACTGGTTACAAATTTTGAGAAAATTTCCAAATTTATATCGAACTTCTCATTACATTTTAGAAAATTATGCGCAAAAATGTCGGTATAATTTATTATATTTATTGTATTGAGCAAATTGTTGTATGAGTAGACACTTTCCTCGATGACACCTACTGAGCCGGATTCCCTGAAAGAGATATCTTTCGCATACAAATTTAGTTATTTTCAATTTATACTGTAGATAAATAAAAGAAAAATAAAATTTTTTAAATTTTCTTTGGAAATTCGCAATTCTATCATGCTATTCCAAAATAGGACTGACTTGAATGATGCTTAGAGCTGATGATTTATGTTGGGTTTTATACTCGAGCAATTTTAGGATTATTTTCTCCTTGAATGTTGACTATGTTGTTATTAATTACTGCAAATGCTGAAGGTCGATATCCTGATTTTGATCAAGGAAAAAAAAACTTTTGAGCTCTGATTTGGGATAATGAGTTTCCTCCACAACCAATATAGCAGTAAACATATACATGAGTATGCAGTCACTGTAGAATGTAACCTTTTATTCGTTATTATTGTTATTGTTATTTTAGGGTACATGGTCGTCAAAAACTATGGTCATCTTAAAAATTTTCGTAGAATAGAAATGCTGGCGTCTTTCAAGACAACGATCGTCTTCAAGTTGTAACTAATTTGCAGGTCACCACATGCTCTATAAAAGTTTCTATAGCAGGAGCGCAATCCTGAAAACATATATAGAAGAATATCCAGTTACAACAAAACACTTTATAACAAATGTTTTAACATTTTTTTCTCTTTTTGATGTTGGAATGGTTCTTAAAAACCTTCCATCATTCACAAATAGTTGAAGCTGCAGATATTGAAGTATCGAAGCTAAGCGAACCCGTCTCGAAAATTTGGTCGCCTGCCAGTGTTTTAAAAAGTATACGCTTCTTTTAATTGCCCAGAAATATACAAAAACACTTTTCCAACTAATGCCAAGTTGACTAGATTTATTGATTGAATATTCATCCGTGGTTGACTATAGGTAATTATCTCAATAAATTCGCTTCTTTCCGATTATTGAGGTAATTATCCATCCTTATATCTCCAGTTATAAGTATTTATTCTTTCTAAACTTTATAGAAATCTTTCCTTTATTACTTTACCTTTTTACGACAAGCAATCCACTTTGTTGAATGGTGGGTAATGCTATATTTCCATGCCTTCAGTTTGTGTTTTGTTTTGTGAATTTCAGCATTTAACAATATATTGTGCGAATATTTAACTATATTCTGAGGCGGGATCTAATCTTCTGTGCTATGAATCTGCAAATTTTCTATTTTTTATGACGCACACTATTTATTACGGTGATTTCACTTCTTCGGTAGGATCGTCTAGCTAAATGTTTTGCAGTAACAGCAACTGACTGCAGTAATCTCAATTGATTCTTAACAAGCGACGAGGCCGTTAACAATTTGGCAATTAAACGAGCATAACTTAGTTCAACTCATTCATTGTTTAAAGAGCTCATAAAGGTACTTCTTCCTAAACAATTAAGCATCAATTAATTAATAGCTTGTTGCAATTTCTACTAAGACCTCTGAAAGCTTTAAGTTTAATCCAAAGAAAAGAGGATCAACCTGGCCTCCTCGCTGACTCAATTCCACGAAGCATGCCGAATGTTGCAATCGGGCACCGATACAAAGGGCCACCGATGACCAGACAAGCAAAGACGGGAAAATTTCGGTCGTTATTTTCGGTTCTGTGGCTGTGGGTCTCTCCAAATCAGTCGTCCAGGAAGAAAAAAAAAGATTTTTTTTCGTCCCACGAAGAACGACCTCGCGTAATCAGCTGATCGAAACGACCACAGCGGCAGTTTGATATGCGCGGTCATCCATGGAGTTACGTCGTAACCTGCGCTCGTCTGTGACATATTAACGGCTTTATATCTGGCTAAATGTTGAGAATTAATGCAAGAAGTTCATCTATTTAATGAAAGTCGTTTTTTTATATAAAAGTGCATGTGAAAAAAAGTTAAGTATCTTTAAGATTTCATTTCCACTATCAAAAGCTTTTATTACCCACATGGTTTAAATTCTTCAGCAATTATTTCAGGTTCATCTGAAAAGGGCATTGAGGAAAAAGTAATAAACAGATAGGCATCGTTTAGAGTACTAGCAATCCATTTATTTTGTTCTTTCTCTCTTTTCAATTTTATTACAACAGTGAAAAATAAAACAATACATCGACTGTAATTGATTGAAGGATTATTGTGCAACTACATTAAAAAATAGTAGGCTTGTTATCAAATTCGAAAATTTTATAAATATGTAAACGTATTAAATAATATTAAAAATATTTAATGAATATTTCAATAAACTGGCTCAACAGATTAATTATTTTAAAACATACAGAATAAAGGTAGAGCTTTTATAAGCTGAAGACACTTTTTAAGGTTAAAAGTGTTAAGGTATTAAATAGACTTTCATTATGATTAGGAATCCTTTCATCGGTGAAATAATACATTTATTTTTCGAAAATTCATAATAATCAATCTTTGATGCAGTTGGAAGTTGCGTTCTTTATTTTTTCAATTTTGTTTAAAATACGAAAGAAAATGAGAATGAAGTAATTACCCTTCAAAGAAAATTTCTCAGATACATTTTAAATTTTCACAGAATCGGAAATTCGCATAATTTATTTAATACAATGAATCCAGATATTTCCTGAATTAACATTAAAAGTAAATTATCTCATAAGAATTATATTTTTAGGAGTTTTGCTTCATCTCGGTAGGATGATCAACCTCCATACCAAGGGTCCGTTTGTGATGAAAATAATCCAACTATATTCGATTAAATTTATTGTTAGATATTTTGTTATATTTTTGTTAGATTTTTCCAACAAATAGTGTTCTACAGTAAAAATATAAATAAATTCATCAAAAGTGCTCCCCCCAGTCCAAAGATTCCGAGGTTCATAACAAACATGGACTTCGCTTACATTCGATTGCACGAAAAAAAAACCCAATTCTGAACTTTTCCTCCACGAAAGAAAGCTTAGACCTACGAGTCTTTGTTTATCAATGGAAATTCACAGGGAAATAAATCTGATCTGCCTGGTTCCTAAAGACATAATTTCGGTTATATTAATTTTTAATTTAATTTTATAATTTAAAGGCAAATCAACACAAAGTGTATTCTTGCTTCACAATAATAACCCTTTCGGGACGAACGCCAGATATGTGTGTTTGCTGTAAATTCTCCTCATGGCCGAGCGCCGCATCCGTGCGTTACGGCGAAATTGACTCTGTGGACCGAGTGCCGCATATATGCGTTTGGCTTTTGGAACAAAATGTTTTCTATCAGATGGCGTTACTATTCCATGTTTCTTTCAAAAGATTGCTCCCGTACATTAATATTTCTTTCTCCGAGGTCAGATTGTAGTCGATCACGTGTTTGTGAATCAATGGATTAGAATTATTGGATTTTCGGGAGTAGAAATAGAAACACGTATTAGCAAGTGTAAAGAGAAGCACATGTTAAAGAGCTCTTTAACTCATTTTGGATTGCTTGTTTATAATTTTTCGTCTCCCTTGGGTTGGAATTTTATGGAAGATATTCTGTCAAGGGTTTCATGCCTTTCAGTTTTATTTCTGCAGTTATGGGTAAAAGAACGCGTTATCTTTCCGAGGAGGGAATATGCAAATTTTTAAATGACCCTTCTATGGATTTTTACGATTATAATGACAAAACAATAAATTATTAGAGTTCTTCAGATAGTTCTCAATATTCAGATTTTCAATTAGAGGAGGATAGTACTATCATGTTACTGTGAAAGACCGATATCTGGCAAATGTCGATATTCTCCGGTGAATGTTTGTGGCATGTATCGACATTTACTGGTGAAAGTCGACATTCTCCAATTTCGGTCTTTCACAGTAACAATTATATCGGTTACAATTCCGTCATATCAGTGGAGTACTAAATTAGAAGATTTTCTTATAAGGCTTTGAAGTGTTAATTATTAAAATTTTTTGAAGTATTTTATAATATTAAATGTAACTATTTAGTTTTTCCTATGTTTTTATATTTTGCTTCAATAATCTAAAGTTAATTTAGGTACTTTCAATTATAGTGAAATACACTATATTTTTATTTTTTATTATTGAAAATCAAGTATTTTAATTAAACTTTTTATTACGAATAGAATATGATATCTTTTACTACATATTTAAAAATGGTTTCATTTCTATGTAAAGGGCACTTTTTATACATTATTATATAAAGCGCTTTTGTTACGAAATTTAATGCGTGTTAGGCTTATCCGGAGAAAATGCTTCGGCCGGTGGGCACCGTCGGCGCTTGCCTGCTTCCGTCCTGTGGGCACGCTTCCTTCAGCGAGCTTCCGTCCTGAAGGGGATAATTGTGTTAGAGGTATGGAATGCCCATTAACCTTTTAGTTTTTTTTATTAATTCTTAAATCGTGAAGAAATTTCTGGAAGCGATAAAGAATGTAGTTCATTTATACCTAGTGGGTGAATAAGTGAGTGAGTGTTGGTTTTATGGCGCAAGAGCCAGACTTGGCCATGCTGCGCCATTATACCTAGTGGGAGATGCAAAACTTGTCGGCAGTGATAGGGAAAGATTCCGAAAATAAACTTATTTCTTTGGGTTCTCCATTATCTAAATTATTCTCCGAAACACAGTCTAATGAATGTTCAGAAATTAGCCAGTGTCCTTTTAGAGATAAATTTTGCTAAAATGGGTGAGGATTAAGTTCAAAATTCCTATGACATCGCCATTATGTAAAATGTTCCAAGATTAAGATAACGTAAGCTTCCATTGTTTCAAGGTACAGCTCTAGGTAGTTTTTTTAAAATCATTTCTGCATTTAACGGTCGGTTAGTTTTTAAATCATTAAAACAGCAAGCTTTTGCATAAAAAATGGCGATGACCAGTTTAAATTATCTTATCATTTGCATTTCGGTAATGAAATATTCCCACTTATCCTCTGCTTCAGTGAACCGGAACTAAAAGTGAGCATCTTAAATTCAAATAATTAGTCCGTCATTAGGAAATCTATTAGACAATGGAGTGGAATCACGGAAAAGTGCAAACAATTAGTATATCTCAATCAATCATGGTTCTTTTTATCTTACTTGGTCCTCCATTGTTTTAGACTTCATCAATGGATGCATAGAAAGTGCTTCATTAACTAGTGTACGCTTGTTCTCTAATAACGGTAAACAGTTCATGCTTAAAATCAAAACAACTGTTCACTTTTGGAGAACCAGTTCCTGTTTATGACAATTCTACTACGCGAGAAGAAATATTTCGTTACATGGTATTTATTCCTCGTACTGCAACTTTCTTAATACTGCATTTTAAACTTCAAAGAAAATTCTTCTAGAAAGTACAGATGGAACTTTCGCAGCTTTTCCTCAGCAACAATCAGCACAAAGACAGATGCAGTCTCGGATTCGTGGTCTGAGAATTTCGGCTGAATGCTGATTCGACTGAGAATTTGCAGCGTGCAAGAACTTTTTTCTCTTTAAATATGGCGTTAGACTAAAATGTCTACAGTTGGTTTAATGTAAAATTTGGGGAAAGCACGGTTTATAAAATTTCGATATCAATACCCAGCACCGCTTGTTTAAATTCATTTTAATATAACAAGCGCAATAGAAGTCAGTTATGCCGTTGATAGAAAAATGATATACTTTATACAAAATATATAAAAGTCAACACTTTGTTTTTGTGGCATTGGGATGCTTTTGATGTGCAAATCTTTCAAAGCATTAGTTGTCAAAGCAAAATCATTGTCTTTAAATAAACCATCTCTCTTTCATCAAATAGTTGTCTCATTTTACTTTCATTTTTAATATATAAATGTTCTGATGCAAGTCATAAAGCCATAATTTGAAGTGTGCATCGTTTTCACATCATTCCGCAACCACACAATTTCTCTATTGCGAGAACTTAATAGTCATATGACATCATAATCATATGATAAGCATAACGGCGCATATCATCCAACATTTAACTTCACGTTGTGCTACGTTCACACGGATTTCATAATCCCATCGAGTCCCAGTGATAGACACATTTACTCTGTGTCGCTATGTTATGACGTCACAGCCATTTTCTTCCAGCAAGAGCAGCAATGGATTCCAAAATAAATTTATAACGGGAGAATGAACACGACTCCATTCATCACAAACATAATGGAACATAGAATGTTACAACTTAATGCAGGGTGAGTTTGGCCTAATCTGCTAAACGAAAGAGAGTGATAGAAGAACACATGTGAATCCTAAAACTCTACTGCAATCCGTCCAATCTCTAACAGTTTGCAAGTTATCGTGGATGAAATAAATATGCTACAAGTCGGGAAAAAAAGAAATTTGAAAAGTTTTTGGCAGATCTACACGCAAAATGAGCACATTTTTTGAAAGAGCAGGGAAATTCCTGTAAGATGACGCCATTTTCATCAGAATAACTGGATATAAAGCCGAGTTACAAGCGCCGAAACTTTGGCGAAATGCAAAATCGAATTGTAGCCAAACTCTTTAATATTGAATACCGCAAACACCGTTCTAGATACAATCTGACAAATTTACCAAAAACTTGTTCATTCCATCAGCTTTCGAATGAGACTACAATAAACCATATCAGTATTATAGTTCAGGAGAAATTTAGTCTTTCGTTGAAATCGGCATTAGTCAAAAAAGAAGATTCGTGAGGGTCCATTGTCGCTACTGATTTAAATTTCCTGTCACCTTCAGCCTCCTGTTTCAGTTAGGTGCAAGAAAGAAAGTTTTAAAGCCAAATAAGAAAAGTAGCATTTTTATTAATTTACAAACACAATGGAAACAAAAGTAGTAGGACGTTTCCTACGCCTTTCACAAAGGAATATCCAAAAATAAAAATAATAAAAAAAACCAGTGAGGTATCCACTAGGGTGGAGTGAAAAAATTCAAATTTATATTTCAGAGTCGCTATAGCGCGGGAAAGTTGCAATTGGTGTATACTTAAACAACAAAAAAAAGAATTTTTCAAATCTGATAATATCTTCCGATCGCCCAAAGCGACTAAATATTTGAAAAAATGGAGGATTTCACTGTTTTTTAACATTTAAAAAATATTTGGCTTCCGTATTTTTTTAATGCTATAGTGCAAAAATATCTCAATAGGTACTGCTACATAAGGAAAAAAAATATTTCTCTATTTAGAGAATATCTTTCGATTTCGCAAATCCTTTAAAATTTACCAAAAACTTCAATATTTTGACAATTTTCGGAATTTTTTTCAACAAATTTGTATCAGTTGTTGAAGATCCGCAGTGAGACTACGGAGCTAATCAAACAACTTCAAATTTTTTTTTTAATAAATAGCCTCAGTTATAATAGCCTCAGTAGGTTTAAGTATTACCGTGAGTATTTGAATTCACTGCCCATTGCTCCAGCTGACAACAACGTGCGAAACTCCGATTCGTTCACGCCTCTTCCTCTAGCTAGGGTCACTCTCACGTCCCACTCGCTCTTCCATCTTGTATTACTTTTCAATTATGTCTATGTTTAGTGTTAGTCGTCATCACTAAATGAGAATCATTCTGCGTTGTGTGTCATGCTAGGCACTCTATAGTGTTTAGATCTATTCAATTCAGTTCGCTTCTGAAATGGATGCCAACGTCAAAGAAAATTACGAGATAGTCCATTAAGTGTCCTATATTTGGCCGTCCGAGAGATTTCCTACCAAATAAACTCCCTACATGCGAGAATGTGCCCCGATGTTGTTTCGGAGAAAGGTTTGAGTTATCAAGGAAGGTCAACAACACAAAATTAAGTTTTACAGTTTTTAACAATTCAGTTGCACAAAAAATAAAAATTATTTTCAACAACCAGTCAATCCCTACAGTTTACTATTATAGTATTTCTAGCTCATCAATACCTTCTATAACAAATATTGTGATCTTAGGAAATCTTACAACCAAGACTAGGAGAAACTAGGCTTAAAAAATGGATTGATGAGTTTAAAATCCAAGCAAACAAACCCTTTGTTGTAAGTGTGTAAATGCTGTGTATTAATCTTGTAAAAAGACCCCAGACATTTGGAAGTGTCCAATTTACATTTACTGTCTGTGTGAGAAGCCTAACTATATTCCCGTCATTGAGCAAAGATTTATCTACCTTCCGGGAAAGCATGGATTAGGAAATATTGGTACTTTGACAAAGGAGACAACAAAGTTGAAATATAGAATTAATTTTTAAAAAGTAACAACTACAATTTATTTTAATTCCCCATAAGTTTTATGAGGAATCTGAGATTGCTCCGCAGTCACGACTTTACTAATAATTTGGACTGTTGCCACTTTTGATTGCCTGGCATATGTCTAAAAGATACCTCTGGTCTTTACTCTAATCTTTTCTACCCACTTCTGCGGTTGCACAATCTATTGGTTGGAAATTTACCATTGGCAATTTTTCACACACCCTGAGATTCTCTGAAATCGGTCCACAAAAGATCTTGGGCCAGTTGTTTCCCCATCCAAGTGCTGAAGAAGGTGACAGGAAGGTAGCTCAATGAAATGCAGCAAGCAGACAGCCCATCGCAATGTGTCGTCCAACATAGGTGTCGAGTTGACGAATAGCACCACCAACTTTTCCACCCAGTATTAATATTAGTACAATCACAGCCAATGACCTCCAAGTCTTTTAGTGAAATTCCTTATTCATTTAGGTTACATGCAATACTAGATGCAAAGTCTTTGTTAGTAATGAGTTCATTATGACACCAGGTTCGTTTATGAAAGAATAATTATCCTCCTTCATTGTTTGACTTAACTGTTTTGATTCAATCCTTTCTATTACTAAGGTGTGATCTTTTCTTCGTCAAAGCAAACTGAATAGAATAGATCAATACCATAGACTATTGAGCATGCCAAGCATGATGCTCAACGCAGAATGCCCAGAATGCTATTCATTCAATGATGACGACTGTCACTTAGACATAATAGACAGCTAATACAAGATGGAGGCGCAAGTGGGGCGAGGGAGAAACAGACTCTAAAAAGTAAGCGACATGAACGAACTGGAGTTTCGCACGGGTGTTGCCAGCTGGAGTAATGGGCAGTGAATTCAAATCAAATACGCAGGTTAATACTAAACTATCGTCGCTATTTCTTTTAAAAAGCATTTTGGAGTTGTTTGATTAACTCCGTGGCCTCATTGTGGATCCTTAAAATCTGATACAAATTTTTTTGAAATTTTCGAAAATTGTCAAAATATTGCATTTTTTGTAAATTTTAAGGGATTTGCGAGATCTGAAGATGTTCTCTAAATAGAGAAATCAGAGAAATATTTTTTTTTATTTGGCAGTTGTGACTTTTTTTGCACTATAGCATTAAAAAATACGGAAGCAAAAAATTTTAAAAAATTGCTAAAAAACTGTGAAATTCTCCATTTTTTTCAAACATTCAGACACTTTGCGCGATCGGAAAATATTATCAGATTTGAATAATTGTTTTTTTTTGTTATTTAAGAATGCACCAGTCGCAACTTATCCGAGCTATAGCGACTCTGAAATATAAATTTGAATTTTTTCGCTACATCTACCATCCGCATTTATGGACCGGCAGTCCAAAGGGAGTGATGGATATTGGGGCAGGGTTAATATCCAACCCTCTGCTCAACACTAGACAAATTTTGACCGGTTTTCACATTGATGATCGGTTTTGGAGAGGAGCTATCGTGAAGGATTAGCCTTAACTAGTAGAGCGCACATGTTTATAACAAACGTGTTGGCACATTCTCACCCCACATGGTATAATCTAGTCCCATTTTTAGACAAACTATCCACAGAGGTTTAATGACCATTAATGGTTTATCCACCATCGTTTCGTTTGCCGACTTTTCGTCGAATGTCTATGGACGAGCTTCCTGGTTTGTTTACTTACAATAAAAGCCTAGACTCTATCTGCTTGTATAGACTTGCTAGAACGGTGTTTGCGGTATTCAATATTAAAGATTTTGGCAACTATTCGATTTAGCTTTATATCCAGGCATCCTGATTAAAATGGTGTCATCTTATAGAAATTTCCCTGCTCTTTCAAAATATGTGCTTATTTTGGGTGTAGGTTTGTCAAAAACTTTTCAAATTTGTCCTTTTTCCCGACTTGTAGCATATTCATTTTATCCGCCATAACTTGCAAACGGTTAGAGATAGGACAGGGTTGCTATAGTGTTTTATGATCCACATGGGCTCTTCTATCACCCTCTTTCGTTTGGCAGATTGGATCAAACTCACAATTCGTCACTTCATTATGAAAAAATCTCTTTTTAAAATTGACACTTTTTTTTTAAAGAGAAAATATGTAATCGACAAAAAATTCGACCCCAAGATTTTGACGAATCCCCACATTTACGACTTCCCTGCGTCCAAAAATATATTTATGGAACCAAAACCTATCTGTCTGGAAACACAATAACTTAAAAATCCCACAAGCTAAAAATAATAAATAACTGAAATTTGATATGCGGTCTTTGTCTAGAAGTAGAGTTTCATAGAAGTCTACAAAAATTGTAGATTTCTATGAAATTTTGGCGAAATCCGTCAAAGGGAAGCTCGTGTGTATGAGAATGCGGTGACTCACACAAATGGAAGAAAATATAACACCTATATAAATAAATTTGGAGTGTGCCCTTCACACAAAACTTGTATACTTGTATCAAATTTGGACCCAATCGGTCAAAGAGAAGAAAACCAACATTAATTTTCAATTTTCTTCACTTTATTGCTACGAAACTAAACATGAAACACGACAATTTGTGGAAGTACTCGAGGAAGTTTCTAGAAAAACACTCCCTCTGATTTTCCAAAGAGTAACCTATAGAAAAAGAGTAGGTTACTCCTTCTCTCCGGAGTAACATGCCATAAAAAGCTTCGTAAAAAAATCTTTCTCTGTCCATTCGATGATTCAATACATTAATCCCTATAGCCATCAGGGTTACTGGAGGTAAAGTAATTTTCTAAAAATACTGTATCAGTAGAATTGCTTCTGGGTGTACGTAGTAGATCGGACATGCTTCGATAAATTGAACCGATTTCACCACTTCCAAGAGAAGCTCTTCGTTTCTCCGGTATATATCCGGCAGTGTATTACCGTGTATAACGACTGTGACTTTACAAGATGGAAGTTGAGTCTTGCGTCCTTGCGAAGGCTGACCTGCTTTCCGAAAGATGAAAAAAATAGATAAAATAAACAAATAACTACAGTTTCTCGAAAGGAAATCTAGAAACTAGGAAGGAATCAGAAACAGATGTGACCGAGAAGTCATTCGCACGCATGATTTTCAAGAAACGACACCGAAAAAAATTATGGCTTTTTCCGAGAAAGAACTCCATTGTGTGGATGCAGTCACGGAATGGTGTGAAAGCGACGCACGCTTGAAATTAATTACGACTTTTGGAGCGAAAGAATGCAAGTGTGAAGCCGCCCTCTCGATGAAGTAGCACAAACGCGTGATAGTCTGTTTGCAACAGGAAGCATGTTTTGAAGCATTCTTTTAAGATATATATGTTTCCGTGAGCAAATCTTCAGAAGCATTCTCACCTAGACTTTCTCGTACACTTCCCGAGTATGGCGCGTTTTGTGTTTAGCTTCGTAGTACAGTGAAGACAATTGAGAACGTATTCTGTAGATTTTTCGTTGATCTTTTGCGTTCAAAATTAGACAAAAGCTATGGTGTAAAGATTATATACTAAAATTCAAAGATCTAACTTTTTTGTTTTGGAGTTACCGCGTTCACATGCGCAGGACTGATCGACAAACAGTCAATCTGTCGACGGATTTGGTCGAAAATTTGATATTATCTTTATAATTATCTATATATTTAAAATAATTTGGTAAAAAAAATCTTCACCGAGTCCGCCAGCCTCAACCACTCGACCGATTTCGACAATTCTTTTTCATTTGAAAGGTTATGACGTCTAAATATGTCAAGGGTCGCCTACTCCCCACCATCCACCATTTTCGAATGAAATAAAAAAAGCACTTCTCCTCTGTACATTTATGGGGGAAAACATTGTAAAATCCCCCAACCCCAACCACCCGATTGATTTCGACATTTTTTTTTAAATGAAAGGTTATGACGTCTAGATATGTCATAAAGGGTCGCCTGCCCCACCACCCCCAATTTTCGAACGAAATCGAAAAAGCATTTGTCCACCATACATTCTGTATATGTTTTTCCTAATTTGTTCTTAAATGGGGGCCAGGGCCAGGCGACTCTTGATAACATATCTAGACGTCGTAAGCAATCATATGAAATAAAAATTATCGAATTCCGTCGAGTGGTTGTTGCTGGCGAACTGTCTGAGGGTTTTGCCATATCATTTTAAATATATAGATCCCAACAGTTCCATCACAATGGCGCGTCAAAAATATTGTAAAATACCTATTGTAGGTGATGGAAACTGTTTATTTAGGGAGATATCATTCTGTATTTATGGATCTGAAGAATTTCATTCACAAATTTCGTGAAAAAGTTATACAAAACATTACAACTAGATGAGGTTTATTGAAAAATTTTACAATTTTATAGGAATCTGTTGTCTACAAAGAATATGAAATCTACTATGGTTTTATGGTCTGTTCCACTAATCTTCATGCAGCATTTAAAACTGAAAAAGTAGTGGCTGAGAGCCTCGAAGCAGCCAGGTGGCAAGGACAGTGCTGAGCAAAGTGAGTGCTGGCCGCGAACCAGCCAGGAGGGCGGCGAGAGCGGCTACTAGTCGTTAAAACGTGTGTCAAATTTCATATGTCCAGCTTGTTACGTTTTTGAGCTATCGTGTTCACATCCACACGGACGGAGAGAAAACTTGCCTTTAACTCTTATTTTAAAATCAATCATCAATTCACTCTTAGCATTTTTAACGATAAATATTTCTCGTGGAGGTTAATTAACTGTTACGTTCTGCGCAAACTTTGAATATTAGATATTTGGAGAGCGCTTACGCCTAAATAAACTTAACGATTTTCGTATAAAAGTATCTGTGCGTAAATGTTTGGTCATTAATGAAATAATAGATTTTTCAACGACATAAACACTATTCTCGGTTTTTTCTGCTATTTGTTCCTAATTTAATCTATGTCTATGGAAGCAAGGAATAGGGCTTTACATTTAAAGAAATTTGTCAAAAATGGTCTAGAAGTGCAAGCAAGGCGGTTCTTTAACCCAAAGAAATTTTTCCTCATTGGCTGTAAAATATCGTAATACCCAACTAATACTTTTCTAATATCTTAATAATTACCTACCATTAAAATAATATGTAGCAGTAAAACATTTTGCGTTTATTCCATTTGTCTTATTACATTTCTTATTAAGCTGGCTTTGTACAATTCTGTAATTGCCGAATATGTTGAGTAGATTAATTTATTTTATTCCATATCCTCAAAAAATTCTTTCTTTCAAAGAATTTACAAATTTCATAATGAAATATATCTTAAATGAAAAATGCGAAACTGTGGGAGTAAACTAATGTCTAAAATGTGTAATTCGGCTGTTCTTTTAGATCTTCTAAAAATTAAAATTTTTTAGAAAATGTGTAAATTTCAGAAGGTAGAGATGAAGAACCACGTTTACATTTTTTATTTGGCTCGTTTTAATTTAGAGTTGCTTCAGGGTGAGAGATTTTTAACATGAGATTGTGCTTATTATTTTTTTTTACTCTATTATTGGATTCGAGAGAAGGCATTTCAGCCACATTATCTACTATAGATGGAAATCACTTATCGTTACAGATTTGATGTTTAGGGTTAGAAAGTTTTTACTATCAAACTCAATTCAGTTTCGAAATTTTGTCAGAATGTCTTAACAGTACAGGAATGTATCAATGCCTTTTGCGATAAATGTTATGCATTTATTTTGTTAAAATAATTGTCCAATTCGAGTTACTTATCAAGACTACTCAGTTTGTTCAGCTGTAAAGTAATAATCAATTAACTAAAAGAGCAATCTGTTTACTCATAAATTTTCAATTATATTTCTACTAAACATTCATACTTATAAATCTGGAAGCGACTAAGTCTATTTATAAATGATAGAAGGATATAATGCGCTTCTCCAGAAGTCTAGTGGGGCGTCGCATAGTTGAGGAATTTCAATCGGAAACAGGAGGAGCAAGCCTGAGTTATATCCTTAGGTTGTGCTCATTTCCAGGATTATGAAAAACTAGTAGATCGATATGCACTTTAATAACGAATTTCTAGCTGCATTCGGGCTTTCTGCTGGAGGTTCTCTTCAAAGCGAATTACAAATGTGAACCAGTCTCCCCCGAAATTCCTCCAAGAAAACCACCTACCAGTTATATTAAAGTTAATTCAGACCTCATGTTCTACATAAGTGCTCAAGGTCATGCGGCAGAAGGTGTCACACTTCTCAATCATGAGTCATTTGCATAGTCCAAGTGAGATTAGTCACACTAAAAACAGATAGCTCTATTTTAAAGTTTTGTTATTTTAATCATGGCTGTGAAAGCATTTTCACTAATCACAGCTTTTCGACCTCAAAACAAGTGTTCATTCACTCCCCATAAGATGAAGCATTAATTAAAGCGAAATTGAATGTATCTGAAAAGCTTTTAATCATTACGCATTATTTTTGAGTATTACTACTGAATAACTTGACAGAAATATCAGCCGTTAGACATTTTGAATCCGAAAATTCTGCTAGTTAGTTAACTCTTACTCCTTAGCTCAAAAATAGAAGAGAGGATATCATAATTGCACGACTTTTAAGCCGGATGATTATCACCCCAGTTCTGTTGAATAAATTTGGTCAACACAATAACTCTTGTTGTCAAATTTGACATCTTGAAAATAACATTGAACACATTATTTTGCTTTGTTCCAAATACTGAAATCATAGGTCAATCCTCTGCGAAAAACTCAATTTTGATTTTAAATCTTGTTCTTCATTCAAAGCCTTTATTCAAAAAGCTGTTTCTAAGAAGCGGCATCTTAGGATTCTTCTGCAATCTTTGAAGTCTTTTGACATTTATTAAGTGCATCTTTTTGGAATAAGGGGATAACGGCCTTTGTTGCTAGAAATCCCATTCAACACATTTCAATCAATCAAAATGGCCTCTGTGCGTTAGCAGATCAAAGGCAAAGTATGTTTTTCCAATTTGAAATTTTCCAAGGTTTATCATTATCTTTCTAACCTTCTTGTTCAAATAAGTTAGTTGAACGTCGTATTTAAAATCTACGCGGTGATTGTTTGGGAACGGACATCAGAATTTTGAACCGTGATTAGATGCCGCCTTCTTGAACAAGAGCAATATGCTTACACATTTTTATTTTTGACGAGGCTTCAATTTAAAGTTTCATGAAAGCTCTGTAGCAGTGGCTCCCAAACTGTGCGCTGCGCACCCTGGGAAACCTCGACTTCCTCACAGGGACGCCGCGAGATTTTATATAATTTCCATATGTATTAACCCTGGAATGGTAAAGTTACTTCTCAGTTTTGATGGGAAAAAGTCTCAATTTGACTCAACGTTACCATTCCAGGGTTAAAGCTCAGAGAATTTTACTTCCATTTTCTACTTATTTGCACGAAGTTGGGTTGTTGGCTGTTATCGTCACAAAATCAAAGCACTGCACGAGAAGCAATGTGGAAAAGGAAATGACGGTAGCTGAACCCAATTTAACCCATTAACTGCCAGATTTTCTTTCAAATATTCTTTCATATAAAGTTACGTTTTTGTGTGTAAACAGACATAGACAATTAAATTTTACAATATAGAATATAAATATATGAGTTTTATTGATTTAAAAATCAATCCCCATTTTGGGATCACGGTACATTGCATGTAAAAAATTACATAATGTTTTTATAAGTGCCATGGTTTAAGACATTCGACATGTAATCCAACATCACATTATACACATTGTTTACGAACATTTTTTTTAACGAACTGCACATTTTCTTTGTTTTCCATCTAATGTTCTTTCTAAATATGGTCCTTCAGGATTTTTCTCACATCATCTGGTACTCGTTTCTGGGAGCTCACACTGTACCACGGTCTTCCGCTGTTTCTCGGGTCAGACAGAGAGTGTGAACTCAAATAGAACCTTGTAACTGCTCTTCTGAAATTTAATAGTGCAATTTTTTATTAGCAATGCAGTATATTGTATGAGCATTCACTAGAGCCCTATCCACGGCATTAGTGAAAATAGGAAAGTATTAATTCTTGTCTCTAGTTTTTGTTCCATACTTTTGTATACTCCAGTCAAGTTTGTCAACACCACCCATGTTCTTATTGTAATTTGCAATGGCACCAGGCTTAGGAATTAACACTTGTTTTTCCTCAGTTCTAGACCATCTTTGCCCACGTCCCAAAGGTAGAACGTCCAAATGATTTTATAACATCTTTAAAATGCAGTCATCTTTCCAGACAAGGCCAAATATTCCATTTATTTCATTATATCTGTAATCTAAAGCTCCACGAAATTCTTTCATTTCCTTATCTGTTTTTATAGGACATTTATTCATTTGTTATATCTCACCTTTCTCGTTGCAGGTATATTTCTCTCTTTTAGATTTTTCATCAAATCAAAACTTGTGAAAAAATTATTGGAATAAAAGCAGTGTTCTTCTGGTTTGTCAATGGTTGATATATTTTTCAAAAACCAACTTTCCTAATCCATATGTATCCTTTTCTAAATTACTAGTTAGCAGACCTTCATAGATTTCAGCATTATAGCAATATCCTGTATCATCAGTGTTTCAAAATCACCTGCTCCTAACAACTGTTATTCCTTTCCTCCTCTACTTGCAGGGTACTCAGAGCACATTCTCTATGGGGAAAAATCCTGACAGAGTCCCTAAGCCCCGACAATAGTACGGATTTCGCCAGTTTTAATTTCATATTAATGCTCATGACCCCTAGATATGTCATCAGTGGTCGCCTGCCCCCTCACTACCATCCATTTCCGAGAGATATCGCAAAGTAAAATATTGGCAGACTTTCCCATCCCCAACAACTGAGCCGTTTTCGCCAATTTATTTCGCCACTTTGGGCTATTAATATTGCGGCGAGCAGCTGGTCACCGAAGGCGGCTAGAAATTACTTTAAATAAATTTGCTACTTTGATTTAAAAGTTAAAATCGTAAAGGCGAAAGAATTTGTAAAATAGGCCCCTAGTTAAAATTTCATAAAAAATAGAAATTTGTCACACATCATCGAGATTTTTTTCAGTTGATTGTTTGTAATTCTTTAAACGAGAAGCTAACAGAAAAGTGATGAATAAGCTAATTAATTTATAAATTATTGATATTACTCAAAATATTTTCTTCTCTTTTTAAGGTTAAAATTAATTTATTAAAACAATTCAGAAATTTCAAAAATATTTTGAAACAACCTTCGTTTTAAAAATGGACTGTAAGCAATTTTAATTCCTATGTTGGGTTTCTTTATCTCAGAGCAGTGCGTTAACAAAGCGATTGCGGCAGCAATTTCTTAAAAATTCCTTCAAAATTTTGAACAAATTTTGAATAAACACCCTTAATAGTTGAATTTAAAAGATCAGTTGTTCTATTGTATATCAACGGATTCGGAAACCCTCCGTGCTTTTGCGCATGCGCCGAGCGGAGTTATTTTCATCACAATAGGGGGAAAGTGAAGAATGGAGGGATGATGTTTACATTTTACTGAGCGTGATCTAACAAAGAACTCCGGAAACGCGCTCATATGACCCATTGCCTGACACCAGTTTCCGGTGTAAAATCGTCCAAAAGTGGTAGTCTCGGAATTGCTGAACAGTATGGCTTTATGACTTGCATCAGTTTTCTTTTCTGACTAATGACGATTTCAACGAAAGTCTAAATTTCTCCTGAACTAGAACACTGATATGGTTTATTGTAGGCTTATTCGAAAGCTGATGGAACGAACAAGTTTTTGGTAAATTTGTCAGATTGTAGCTAGAACGGTGTTTGTGGTATTCAATATTAAAGATTTTGGCGACAATTCGATTTTGCATTTAGCCAATGTTTCGGCGCTTGTAGCTCGGCTTTATATCCAGTTATCCTGATGAAAATGGCGTCAACTTACAGGAATTTTCCTGCTCTTTCAAAAAATGTGCTTATTTTGTTTGTAGGTCTGCCAAAAACTTTTCAAATTTCGTTTTTTACCGACTTGTAGCATATTTATTTCATCCACCATAACTTGCAAACTGTTAGAGATTAGTCGGGTTGCCATAGAGTTTTAGGATCCACATGGGTTCTTCTATCACTCTCTTTCGTTTAGCAGATTAGGCCAAACTCACCCTGCATTAAGTTGTATCATTCTATGTTCCATTATGTTTGTGATGAATGGAGTCATGTTCATTCTCCCGTTATAAATTTATTTTGGAATCCATTTCTGCTCTTGCTGGAAGAAAATGGATGTGACGTCATAACATAGCGACACAGAGTAAATGTATCTAGCACTGGGATTCGATGGGGTTATGAAATCCGTGTGAACATACACTGTAAAAAATATCCGTTTTTTTCCCAGACCTTTTCCGTATATTTGACGGTTTAAAGCTGTTTTGTTGACAAAACGGTTTTTCACCGTTTTTCGCTCCAGCCATAAACGGTTTAAAACCGTCAGTTCAAATTCTGTTTTTCGTTATACGGTATTGCTTTCCGTATGATAACTTTCCCTTTTCTTAAATGTAATTTTATTGCATTCATTTCATGTTTTTAATAGGGTTCCATCTCCGCTATTGTTTACACATGTTGCAGTAACCTGTTGTGACTTATGAAAGCTAACCTTAAAACACGTGTTCTGGCAATAGTTGATTTTTACACCACTAGGTGGCGCCACTAGAGCTATAGTGACTTTAAAACTCAAATAGATTATTTTTACTTCATTTTATGATGTCTCCGGTGGTCTAGTGTTTAGAGCGACTGCCTTTTATTTTTATGAATGAGGTTTCGATCCCCGGCTCGGAGGAGTTAGAAGTTTTGTCACCATCTTGCATCGAAATCGTCCAAGTAAGTTCAATTAAGAATTATATTAATTAAACTAATTGGAATTAATAATTAAGCCTTGATTAATTAATATTCCTAATTGATAATACACATCAGCACATTTCAACTCGAACAGAAGGAGAAAAACAACTCAACTCAGGCGATGACGTCACTTACTTCGATGACTTAATTTTTACGGAGAAAACTTAATTTCATACGGTAAAAAACCGTTGTGACTACGGTTTTACTTCGTAACTTTTACGGGAAAAACTTGTTCCTGTATGGTAAAAAACCGTTGTGCCTACGGATTTACTTCGTAACTTTTACGGTTTTGCACAACCAACCCAGCTGCCAGTTTAAAACCGTAAATTTTAGGGGGTTTTTTTACAGTGTAGCACAACGTGAAGTTAAATGTTGGATGATATGCGCCGTTATGCTTACCATGTGATTATAATATCCTATGACTCTATTAAGTTTCTCCCAATACAGAACTTTGTGTGGTTGCGGAATGATATGAAAACGATGCACACTTCAAATTATTGTTTAGCAACGGATTCGGAAACCCTCTGCGCTTTTGCGCATGCGCCGAGCAGAGTTATTTTCATCAAAATAGGGGGAAAGTGAAGAATGGAAGGGTGATGTTTACATTTTACCGAGCGTGATCTAACAAAGAACTCCGGAAATGCGCTCATATGGACTCATTGCCTGATACCCCTTTCCGGTGTAAAATCGTCCAAAAGTGGCAGTCTCGGAATCCGTTGCTGAACAGTATTTTAAAATATCTTCAGACCATAACAAATGAAAAACTTGAAACTGACTTACTCACTTTGAAAGCTGAGTAATTTCTTTTAATAGATCATTTGAAATTTAAATTCTATGGGCGAGTTTTCTGTTTTGTTTATTTACGGTAATGTAGAACTTCCGTGCCCAGAACCGACTTCCGTTATAATGCTTCGTCAAACAGAAACCGAAGTTCTGTGTACCCAAAATAAACAGAACTGACTAAGCATTATACCGGAAATTGAATGTTAGCCTCATCCAGCCCAGAAATTATAAGATTAATTTTCTATTTTAAACAAAAATAAGATTACTCATCCTTGTTACTTATGCGCTTCGCAAAATTATTTAAGACATTTTTAGAAATATTAATGAATGCGTATATAATAAAACTGTTTATTATACTTTAATTATTCTGCTTTTTCAAAACAATATCTTCCAAATAGTGAAATTAAGAATTTTCTCTTTCGTTTAAAGTTACCTTTATTTTGTCTTTTAAATATTAGAAAAAGTAGAAAAATTATTTTCTGCTTAAAAATTATGCATCTGTCTCTAGCTCGAAAGATAACTATTTACGATATAGTGTGTTATTAAATGTTTTAGATTATAGAAAACTAATTTCATCATGGAAAACATTGCTTGAATCGTGTATGAAATAAATGTGTCGAATGACCAGAGTCGATATCGTCCAAATATTTTGTTTTGTAGCTTTATGAATCAAAATCTAGATTAAAAGTTTGCCCAAGGTGAGTTTGAATTTATAAAATTTTAGAAATAAGATTTTTATAAAAAAGATATTTATTGGTTTTATGCTTCGTTCTTGTTCAAATTATAGCTACCATCTTCTAATTCACAAGCACTCAAAAACAACTTATGTACGATAAAAAATTATACGCTAATAGAGACATTTTAAAATTACTATCAATTTACGCACTTTTGTGAAAATACCATGTATCGTAATGGTCACCTTCAGCAAAAAATTCATATAATTCCGGAAGTAAATTTATTTTTAGATCGAAGACTATGCTTAGCGAAAATTGGTTTCCGAAAATTGTCGATTTATTGATTTAAAAAACGATAGAAGAAGTCACGCGAAACGTTGCTAATGTCTTCTTTTTCAGCCATTCAATAACAGTAATTTTTCTGAGCTGTTATACTATTTACAGATTTTCTTTCAATTTGAGGCGATTCTGTGAGCTGTTTTTGGAAAGATTCCAGGAAAAAAACATGAAAATTCCTTTTTATGAAATTCTGTTGGGTGCAAATGAAATCAACAAAACTGACATTAGGATACCGTACATAGTGCTGATGACAGTGAATTCTATAGCCTGTTACTTTCAGGATGTGTAAATAAAATTCTTCAAGTTAAATGAACCCAGAAAAGATGTGTTTGTTATTTTGGAAGTATTGTTTTTGCCCATTACAGTGATATCTGCTTGACTGCGCAGTGTTAATGCGACAACAAAAGGCTATTTAGAAAATTTTGCTACAGCAATAATTTTTTTCAACAAAGCAAGTTTTATTTTTTTATGAATATTTCAAAAGAATAAATAGTATTTTTGACCTTTTATTCATTGGAATCAATTCTATTTCCCAAATTTTTCTGATTAACTATGAAAATTTTCTCATTTATTCCCTTTTTTAAAACTTGGAAATATGCTTCAAGAAAACTAATTTTTCCAAACAAATATCTTTATCGATTTTTCTTAAATAATATTTACAAATTTTTTTCAAACTTTTTCTGTTTTGGTATGAAAATTTTGTTGCTATTGTTTTTTCTTTCTCTCTTTGTAATATATTTCAAAAAAGAGATTCTTCTGAAACTCGATTCGTTCAGCTTTTCTTAAATTAAATAAGAAAAAATGAAACTACATTTATAGTTGATGGTGAAATCTGATTTACCCCACATGAATTGTTGCGAATAAATTAATGTCACTCATCCGCGATGTAAGACTTGAAGTTACGGTGCAGCGGTATGTAATGATATTCTGTGTAATGGCTGCATTCAGTCCCCAAACGTGGTTTAAAATGTTTTCGTAATTTTGTGATGATTCCGTTCTGAACAAATATTTCAGCATGATTTTTTAGATAAAATAACTTCTTTCTTGAATAATATAATTCCTCTTTATTCTTTAAATGATAAATTTCTTAATTTTGAAATGGAATGGTTATAAATTTAATTTATAAAAATTCTTTTATCGTTCAATATGCCAAAACTGATACTGATTAGTGATATATTCAACTGATTGTAGTAAACAAGACATTTTAGCAAATTTCTTGATAATTTTATTTAAAAATGTGAATTAAATATTGGAAAAATGACGTGTTGAATTTGAAGTATAGATATTTTAATTATTTTGACATAGTGTTGAAAAAATTGCAGGATATATTCAGACAAATTCTTCATTTTTACATACACTAAATTTATTAATAATTTTTTGTTACATTTTTTTTATGTTTACAAGTAAGTGAATGCCCCAAAATTATTTGGTAATATATGGATGTAGAATATATTTAACATTTCTGGCTTTTTTTCCCGTATCAAATGCTAAAAATTCAAAAATTCAGTATTAATTTTATCTGATTTCATTCAAAAAAATATCCTTTGAAATTTTTAGTTTTAGGGATTTTTTGCAGTTTCTGGTCCCTTACTATTTTTCTAAAAATGAATTATTTAATTCAAATTAATAGATGCAAATTCTCAAGAAATTCAATAGAATTTCGAATTTTACACTATTTATTTCCTTAAAATTCAAATTATATTAAGTAATGTGATTTTTATCGATTTTCATTAAGTATTAATATATTTTGCGAGAAATTTTTTTCACTATGATCAATATAATGGATTTTAAAAAATTAAATTAATAATAATTAATAAAGAATTTACATAAAAATAAAAAACAATCAAAGCATTCTTCATAAAATTCCATTTCAAATATTTGCTTAAATGAAAATATCATAAAATTAGGAAATATTTATAGTATTCACATATTTTTGGTGTCGACTGTATAATCTACCTTAACTGTCGATGTCAGGGCTAATGCAGGGGAGCTATGGAGCTGCCGCCCCCCCCCCCCCCCGAGCTAAGCCAGAAATCATGATTTTTTTTAAAAATCACTACAATTGTTTGTTCTTAATTTCCCTTTTTTTTAAAGAAAAAATAATGAAAACGCGACATCATTGCTTTCTGGCTTGACAGGCTCGAAAATTTGTCTACTCTTCCAGTCATTCCATTTGTATTTGTAGCCGAAGACATTTTTTGGCTAGTTACTTCATTGCAATTTTTATTAAATTATAGAAAGCATTGTAGCGTTTTTCATGATTCTTATTGTCAGGTGAGTAAAATTTGTAAAGTTAAAGTGTTTTGGTTTACGTAAGCCATGAGATTTGAGATTCATCACAACGATACAAAATTTTTATGACCTCAGGACCCCCCCCCCCCCGACCCTAATCCTGGATTCGCCACTGGTCTATGTCTCCTATGTTCAAAAATTTTTTTTATAAAAAATTACGTGTTTTGCCAAGACATATGAAAGATAACGGAAATTCTACGTTTCTCGAGTAATTGGTCCTTTCCTATATAGTTTACTGAAATTATCGTTCGCATATCCAGAGAGAAGATTTGACTGCAAGTCAGAATATCTGAAAATCAGATCTCAACCAGGCATTTCTTCCTAATAGCAGCTTCTGTATGAAAAAGGGAATTGCGCTGAGTTCAAAGATTTCTATCTGCAACTAAAAATAAAAGAAAACAAAAACCGAAGATCTTACTACGAACCTCATATAGTTAAATAAAAAGGCACATACGTGTTCCTGTAATGAAACCGTGAATAATTTGACAGCTGATCTGAAGATCAAATCTTCAAACCGACTGAGAAATGTTATCATGCTTAGGGAAGCAAAAGATGTGGTAGAATGCCTTCAACAAAAGGATGGAGCTATCTGTATTTTTATGGAGCCAGCTGTAGGCTTGTTTTATTAAACATCAGCATGTTTAAAAGGCAAAACGAAACTTTAGCTTCCATATTTCTAAAACTTAACATCCGAATTCCTCAATTCCTCTTTCGATAGTGCTGTGAAGTTGACTCTTTTGAAATTTTTACCTCTATATTCCTTTTATTACATCTAAGACGAGACGATATAGATCTGAGACGACGTACATAACTTATTGCATTTGAGTTACGAGAAAATACAACAAATCATCATTTCGATAATCCAGGTTCTCTCTCTTCCGACTTTTTAATCCGCAAGAAAATTGGATTAGAAAGTAACAATTTATTTTATAAATCCAAATTCGAAGTTTTCTCTGCAAAAAGAAATAGGCACATATTTTTTTAAATAATCGATTTCATAAAAAAAATTGCTTTCGGACATCTTTGCTTATATATTTCATTAATCCTGCTCACATTTTGTAATAGGTTTTTCCGTGCAAACCGAATAAATATTGGACTATAATGTTATTTCTCTATTGGTGTTTAGAGAAAGTTCAAAATATTTGGTTTGAAACTTTTTTTCTATTTATTTTTCTTTCATAATATAAAAATATCTTCGAAAAACATTTTTTTTAGCCAATTGTTATTTGGTTTTTCAGTATCTATTCTGAAGACTCTGATGACTGGTCAATTTCAATGAGATGTGTTTTAAGAGATTAAATACAAATAGTATATATGATACAAGATATTGCTAATCCATTCAATATCCACCATAAATACAACATTATTTCAAAAAACAATGGGATAGAATCAACAGGGCGATACACCTCCACAAGCATTCTTTATAGTCAAGGATCATAAAATTGATTTGTTCTAAGCCAGGTGCGCTTCCCACAGAAAATCCTGAGTTATAAGGAATACGTGATCATTTGAAAAACCATAAACATAGCTTAGGAATTTCTTTTTCTATGCTATTGAAAGCAAGAAGTGCTTCCTAATGGAGCTAACGGTCGTGGAAGATTCAAAACCGGAAGGAATGTTTTGAGAAGTTTTGTTGTGTACAGAGCTAGTCCGAGAATGGAATTCCAGATAGGATCAGAGAAAACAAAACGAAGCAACAACAGTAAATGATGTGTGAGAACGAATTAACCGCGCCGAAAGTGAGGCACATTACCGAAGTCCCACAGCGAAATGCTTCAGAATCAGTGGAGCATTGTAGATGGCTGATATCATAGAAAACATTAAGAATCGTTTAAAAGACGAGGGATTGATTGATATCTGGAAAAGTGAAAAGTATTTCGGTAATTTCGGATCGTGCGGTATTTCTGGTAGTGTGTATGGCATCACGCAGAGAAGTTTACTGAGATTGTTTTCAGTCAGCAGATCTGATTAGAATCCCTATAGTTTATTCTACTCAAGTGGCATATTAAGCAATATGGACGTTGTTGTAATGCAGTGGCCATTCATGAACAATTTTTTCATTTTTCATTAAAAGACAGACTTATTAATGAATAAAATCAAAGAATACCTCAAAATTAAAAAAAAACATTGAAAGATTATCCGAAAAACATGATTTGGTTTTTTATTTGTACATGTATTTCAGTCAAAAGCTTTTTTATTCTGTGTAAAATGCATTATTTTTATTTGATGCTATTCATTTTAAAAATATGATATAAATAGCAGAATGTTTAATTTAATCATAATTTTAAATAATTAATAATGTATTCCTTTGAAAAATTAAAGTAATATGCCACAAAGAAGGTGTAACTTCTTTGTTGAATAAAACTGGCATTAATACTGTCACATTTCAAAATAGCTTCTTGAAAGAACTTTTTAAAATTAAGAGATCATTCATCATTCTGCTTCGAATGGTTTTTTTTGTAAAATGATTCACCAATAAATTATAAATGAAAATGGATTTCACTTGCTTATGGCTCATATTTTAACACAGTAAAAAAAAGCTAATGTGAGAGCTTCGTTCATTCTGCTACTCAGTGCTCAATTCTAACAATATTACTGCACCGACTACTATGTTTGTATTCATGTTCACATTAATTATAATAACCTCAGGACAAATCATCTTATAGTGGACATATAATTTTAAAAGAAGACTTTCTCCTGAAGCTTTGTCCACGGTACTTCACACATATTTTCAACAGAAAATTCACCATTACTGTAATGCATTTTCAAAAATTAAATATAATATTTAGATCTCTCACAAATGGAAAAGCAATTATCTACAGTTGTATTTCTCGCAAATTGTGTGGTCACTAAAATTACATTTCCGGTAGTAAATAAAGAAGTTTATCTATAAAAATATCTAAACGATAGTTATTTAAATAATTTTCTTATAAATATGACACCCATATTGGTTTGAAAATAATAGTTTTAACGCCCCTAATTTTATTTCACTGAAGAAATTATTTTATCTAAATCCTGGGAACATTACATAAGTCCATAATCTTTTATGTCTTTACAAATTGAACGACATTTGATTGTCTCTTTCATTTATCTTGAACGGGTATAATCACATAATACAACCGCTAGGTAGGAATATTTTATTGACGTAGTCCTTTTTCTCATTGTTCGTTCTAATGAAGCAAATTACACGTCAAGAATGATTTGAACTTCGATATATCTTTAATAGACATCTTATTTCAAAATGCATGTCGAATGACATCTTAAAGAATCAAAATCGGAATCACAATTCAAACACCAATTAGGTAGTTGACAAATAGCTTATCAATAAATCAATAATATTTGTAACGCTTTTGATGCATGTAAAAGAAGGATAAAATTTGTTCTGACAAAATTGGCATACATTATAATTAGTCGCTAATAATACGATAGAAATATGAATATAAAGCTATCACATGAAGAATTTCTTTTGTCGTATATTTTATTCGTGCATACAAATCAGAGAGGTAAAATATTTTTAAAGAATATAATACGAAATATTTGCGAATTAGTTTTGCAATCAGTACAGGGATACTAAACAAAAATGCGGTTAGATATTTTAAATACAACCTATTTCTTCAGGTGACAATCGTCTCAAGCTATAGCCTTATTTAATATATTAGCAAAGAAATTTAAAGCATTAACAGGAAATTATAAATTTTTCTTAAGAAATTTAGCTAAAATTATGATAAGTAAATTTGTTTATAGAATCTAGGCTAAAATATAAAAATCTTAAAAAGATTTCTAGACTAAAATATAAAAATCTTGAAAAGATATATGCGTTACCTAACTACATAATAAAAACTTATTTATTTCTTTTTTAATAATATTTTCTTGGATAAATTCTAAATCTAATATGATTTCCAATTTTTCTCTAGTTTAAATTTGACACAACCAAACCTAGTTCAGTGCAAATATATAGTCTTCTCATAATAATCTAGTCTTTAACAAAACTTTTAAAAAGAATATTTTTCCTAAACAGTTTTTATCTTTAAACTCTGAAATGTCACACATATCCCTAAAGATGTATTTAAATATAGCATAATATATGTATAAAATTTTAATATATTATATATTATGTTGTTATACTATTATATATTATATATATAATAATATTATATATAATTAATTATATATATAATAATTATATTATATATACTATTGCTGTTTTTAAATAAAATGTTGGTTTAGGACACAGTTGCAGCTAAATGGAAATCAATCAGGACAAGTGTGTTATTTATATTATTATGGGAAATTCCGTTTAGATTCCATTCGCACAAATATGATGCTTATAAAATGCTAGCAGAATTAATACCCAACGTTGTTCGGCCTTTTTAGCATCAAATGGTTGTGGAAGACAAGAAACTATGAGCACAATAATCTATTTTTACTCTTGGAAAAGTAAAAATAATTCCCGCTGAAATGAAATAATTGACTAAATCAATAGTTGTTTCTGATATAAGTGTTAATAATCTGTGATTTGTCTATTTTTAAACTTTTTGTTAGTGTTCTTTCAGAATCCTGATATTGTATTCTGGCAGCAGTTCTTCGTCTGTATTCTTGTTTGTGATGTGTTTAAGTTCCATATATTTGTGTATAAAATTAATTTTGAAAAATTTATTAAAATTCGAGAAAAAATTGTATAGAAATGAAACTAATGTCTCTGTAAAGCTAATTTTTTGAAGTTTAAGATGGTGTAAAAATAAATTTTGTGAGATAATATTTTCGAAAGAAATCGTGGGAAAACTCCAAAATCTTGCTTCATTTTTAATTAACTTTTGGGTTTTAATAAGTCGACAATGATCTTTATCTTGTTCTGAAGAGCACATGTGCCAAATTTCATCAAGATTGGACAAAAACTGTAGATTTGTATAATTAATACGTTCACCCACACATATAATGTATGAAAGCCGGAATTCCATAGAATACCTAAGCATTTTATAAAATTCCGAAAACTATACAGCAATACATGAAACGATTAACATTTCCTAGGCATTCTTTAGAATGCCAAATGATAAACCTGCGAAGTATGAAATACAACACCAATTCGATTTTATAAGAAATAAAATTAAGTGCAATTAAAATAAAATTATTTCTTTTCTTGCTGAAAGAAGTAGTTTCATATTTCACTTTGTTTTCTTTTATAAGAAAGGCAAAAAGTTTGTTTTGTAGAACTTTTATTTTTCGTTACGTATTTTGAAAAGTTTTTTAAATGTACGCTTTCATTATTCTTTCAAAATAACATTCGTATTTTTGAGGAATGGATGTTTTTTTAAATAATAGCCTTATCATGAACTTTTTTCATACTTTGCCTAAATAGCATTGGTCATTCTATAGAATGCCTAGGTATTATATACAATGCCTAGGGAAAGCTTATAATAATTCTCATATTTCATACTTTACCTAAAAACTCCGGCATTCTATAATATGCCATATATATAAACGACGGCGGCTCTACTTAGAAGCATTTGACTTAACCATTGAAGCTATAAAAAATAAAAACTAGATTAAAATTTTAATAATTTTATTTTAGTCCTCTCTCACCTTTTCTTTTGGTATATATTTTATAACAAACAGTCTAATAAAACATTTTAAAGATCTTAAGGAAAGATGAGAACGAACAGACGTTGATATGCATATAAAATGTCTATGAGGTATAATAAGTTATAGAAATTGCTATATGTTTATATTCAAAAATTGCATGTTTTTGAATGCGTTAAATACGATCTCAAGCTATTATTTTTACCCTTTTCTACCACTGCAATTTATTGCTGTGGAAGTAAAATATACAGAATTCGTGTTTTATCTTGATTTAATCTAGTTTATAGAGGGGTCTTTTTGTTATGAATATAGTTTTTAAAATCGACGACGATTTATCGATAGGATATTGAAACGATGCATCGAAAAATTTGAATAAAACTGATTTTTATTTCAACTATGGCTCAAACTAAAAGGATAAGAATTCAGACTTGTTTCTTTTGCGGTCTTTCGGTCAATGTCCGGAAGTGTTTTTCTCATTCAATGATTTTAAAATTTTGCATTGTTATCTAAGGAGATTGCCGAGGCTAAAATTAGATAAATCGTGCGCATCAGGACTACGAAAAATTAATTAATTATATCAAATTTTTATGACTTTAACGTTATTCCATTTTATTTCGTGAATTATCTCTATAATTATAATTGTTATGATTATTTTTCAAATTATTCTTGTCTTCTATATTCGAACCATTCTTTGCCATTATGCGTTCCGGATCACCTAACAGAATTAAAAAATGTGAAACAATCTCTTTTAAAATCTTATTCGATAAAGCATTTCATAACGAACCTTCTATCAAACGAACTTGAAACAATCCGCACTTGAATTATTTCATCTGTCAGGTTGTATTTACGGTAAGCATAATAAACTGTTCACCTTTCAATATTCAAAGTCCATTACAAAGCTAATTCACTTCCGCACTTGAATGCGAGGTAAACACAATTATCCTCAGATGCCCAATCAAATGACTAATGTGGCGCAGATGAATGCGTAATATATTGAGTTTTAACTAGCTGTCTAGCAGAAACGTGAGGTGCCATCAATTGAGACCAGAGATGGCCAAGTTTTCGAGTCACCCATCTGTCTGGACGTGCTCAGCAAGCTGATGGGAGACAACGCGCGATGTTTGGAAGACCTATCAATGGAAAGAAGGTGAGATCTTTGATAGGTAGTAAGGTTGGAAATGAAAACAACAATCAAGCTCAAAAGAGTCCCTAGAATGGGAAGGAGTTCTTCACGTGTATGAGAATTCATACTTGATAATATGATGCTTTTTACTCGAAACTTCATCTTATGGCTATCATTCCGATAATGTGTTGCAATAGTTTACTTTATGCTTGGACATAGAATATAGAAAAGTGGAGCAGTGGTTGCACATAAAAAAAGTCTTTCTAATAAAAAATACGGCAGATGATAGGCCTTTACTCTTGCGTATAAAGTAGCGGGTGTATGTATAAATACTTCCGAAAAATTTCTATTTTAAAGCATTGCTATTAAAATCAAATTAACTAGATCTTGCTTTACAAAGTTTCTGCATTTTCTTTCTTTTAGTTAACTAAGACTCACTTTTATTTCTTTAATTTTGAATTTTACCTAAACTCTTCCCATTCCATTACAATATCGTTACTTCTATGCATCAAATCTGATTTTTTTTTTGCGGAGAATTTTTTTGAAGAAATAAGCTTCATCCTAATTTTAATGCTCTACATAATTTTTCATTTAAATAACATCAGAATTCAAATCAGAATTCAATCTCAGTAGCCCGCTGAGTAAGAACAATCGCTTTTAGCACAAGATGCTCTAAGATATCCATACAGTATCTTTGAGATGCTGTGCGGCATTCGTACTGTAGAAACATCATGGAGATATCGTAAAATATCTTGTGCTAATAGGGAGCTTAGGCGAGCTGGTCTCACCTGGCCTAGATTTGAAGAGCGTGGCATTCGGTTTCTAACTTTCAATGAAATAATAATACTACAATAAAAAAGCATACAAATTCATCAAATTCCTCTTCATTTTCACTGCGTTCTTTTTTCTTCTTTTTTACTTTTAAATTATATTTTTGTAAGTTTTCAATATTTTCCTCAAACTCAAATACCTTTATCTTAGAAAAGTTAAAAATATATTAATGTAATTGAAAGAAAAAGTATTAATCCGACCTGTAAAATTTGGCTTTCTTTGATCAATAAGGAGGTTAGCAAAAATCGGCTTCAAAATACAAATATATAAAAACAAATATATTTATACAGAACAGGCGTTATACATTGACTGTGCGGATTACGGTTCTCTATTGCCAATATGTATTCCTGTTAGCGTAAATTAAACAATAAAAAACATGATAATATTTATTCAAAATGACGAGACAAAATATAATAAACGACTTCAATATAAACAAAAGAAATGAAACAGCACTACACAATTATTTTACTAAAATGACATAAAAATTTTAAAAAATAATTTGAGCAGTGTGTTACAATTTTTATAATTAGTGCAATTTTGCAGCTCAAGGCCTGTAAGGCGAAAGTCAACAAAGGAATTCGCTACTACTAAGGAGTTATCAGAAGAAATACAATGGGTGGGGAGAATTTATTTTGAATAATTTACAAACTTACTTATTTCATGTAAGCGCATTCTCTTTAGTCTATCATTAATTAATCTAACTTCGAGAATTAGGCTCAATAACTCAGTTCTATATAAAGAAATACAATATTTTGAAGATATGATTAAGTATATATTAAAGGAGTATTTTCAAAAATAAATTTTGTTACAAGTTATACTTTATGTCAATTATATTTGTTAAACAGATTTTTTTTTTTAATTTTAAAATTCGATTTGCATAAACTTAATTTATGTTGTTATGAGGGTTCTAAATAAATCGTTTATGGAGCGAAATTATTGTAAGACGAAGAATTAAGTGATTAATATGAACATATTCTAAAATCGAATGCTAATTAAGAAATACTTTATATAGATATGTAACTGTGTATTTATTGAGAAAATTCCATTTACATACTAGAATGTGAAAACTTCGATTTTTTTGAAGTCAACCTTTCTCTTTCTTGTATTTACTTCTTTAAAGACACATAAAGGAAATATTTTAAGCTATTTTCTCAATATTTCAATTAATTTATACTTTTTTTAAAAAAATTCTTTTAATATGAGTTCTTTTAGAGATGACGGTTCTTTAAAATACTAATAAATAAACCTAAATTCTATGCGAATTTAAACAGCTTGTAGGTTATCTGATAAATCTTCAGCACTTATCAGGTTAAATTATTTTTTCATTTCATATATTACAGTTAATTAACTATTCTTATATTTTCCCTTTTTGTTGGAACTGTAGAAAAATCTATATTAATATTATAATTCTTTAACTTTTCTGAAACAAATTAAATTTTTAAAAAATTAACAAAACGTCGTGTTACTGAGTTAATTTGTTTACATGATTCAATTTTTTCTTACTTTGCCCCATTTAATTTGCACAAACTATGATTCAGAACTTGACTTATAAACTCCCACTGTTTAAAGAACACAACTGCAGAAAGACACAGAAGAGAGCATTACACTTTAGAAATATTTCACGACTTTCAAAGGCTCATTAATTCGTTTTGACTGAAGTCATACCTAACTTTTATTCTCATACGAAGAACAAAATATAGTTCTGAAGAACTGTTAACTAGCCACACCTTTCCGATTCTTCTGTTCCATTAAAATTCGAACAGAATGAAAATATAAAAAAAGAGTCCGCTGAACGGTCAAGAACTAAGTTCGTGCTGTCTTAATAAATTACCGAAAAGCTTGTTCTGACAGTGAACGTTAACAAGGGCGTTCTGTGTGGAGAAGTGGTGACCTTCAGCTGGTTAATATAGGTACACCCTTCACTTTGTAAGTTGGTAATGTTCCGTGCAGATTTTGAATGTAACGGACAGCTTATTATCATAAGCTTACATCGCTCTATTGTCTGCAGTCTAGGCCTACCTAAACAAAAGCCAGACCCTTTCTTCTGCGGCTCAGGTCACGTTCTTCTGAACACTCAGCCTTACGTTTGCGATAAACAGTTTAACAGTTTTAGGTATTGAATCTTCCGCTCGTGAAATCGTTTCGACATTTCCTAAATAGGGTTTCTTTCTGGTCTTCTTTTATTTGCCTTCTTTCCTTAAGCTTATTTTCTTTCTTTTGCTTTTTTGTTATTCAGCACGACACAAGCATTATTTTTTATAAACATTCAAGCGTTTTTATACGAACACAATTATTTTTCTGTGTAAATATTTAAGAACTATTAATATTAAGAATTCAGAGAAAAATTCCAGTTATAAGTTGAAATTAAAACTTCATAAGTAATTATGCCCAAATAAACGCTTTCCTGCTGTTATTTTCTGCATTAAAAGAGAAACCGTATCTCAAGATTTTACAATATTTAGTTATATTAAGAACTATCCCGTGATTTTTTTAAATAATGTTCACAAACATTTCAATTTAGGATAAGATTTGTTTTTTAACAGAACAAAATAAATTCATTTAAAAAAATAGAGCATTAAGAGTATTTTTTTAAAATAACTCATTTCTTTTGCATGAAGTAAGCTTTAAATTAGTTTTAACGCAAAAATTCTTCCTGAAAATAGTTTCGAAGCTGTTCTTATTTTCGTCAGATGACTTTTGGATAACGGGATTCAATGGTTATCAAAATGCAACCCAATAAAAAAGGTTAAAATTATACATTCCGGAAAACTTAACACGAGTTTCATTACAAACATTTATCATTCTTTAAAAGTAAGTTTCCAAATCTGAAATTAAATCAATTATAGAGACTGACTAAAGCAAAGCAACAGTTTTTTTAAAGAATTTTGCTGACAGTTTTGGGGAGCAAATGAATTACTCTAATGTTTTATTTAAGAATATAGACATAGAATCCTTAAAAGCATCAAAAATGTGTAGAAAAGTCATTTAAATAAATCATATAATTGTTTTGTGCAGTCATCTATTATTAGGTATGAATTTTATTAAGCATTAATTCTTCAGAATATTTTATAAAGAAATTGTGAAACATTTTTGGACAGGACAGATATTGGAGAAAATAGATTTGCTATTTTGTTTACTATCTCACATAAATTAATTGATCATCATAATAAATAAAATTCACCCTATTAGCTCATCATTTGAAGATGCTTGCTGTTCGTGGCGGATTATATACTTGTATTTTCATTTAAAAACCAAGAAAGTTTTTTAATGTTATCATTATTTTTGTTGAAGCAGAATTCTTTTTAATTTGATCAATGCCGATTTTTTAAAACAAACTTGAATGAGCTTCAAGAAAGAAATGAAGTGATGAATGAAATGTTTCGAATTGTTTATTGTATTTAGTATCAAAGAAGTGTGAACACATTATGATTACGGTTTGACTTATTATAATTTGATTTATACATTTTACATGCAACATTTCATCTGGTGTAAACAAACATGTCAAAGTATGTACAGTATAGGCAGAACAATTTAGCGCTTCGGTAGCTGCAACTTATTTAGTTTTCTTCAACTTCTCCAACTCAAAAAGAAAAAAAAGCTTTTCTCCAAATTTTACGCTACAAATTTGATGTGAAGCATATGACTTTCCAATAAATGAATATTTTACTGCCTCTTTTTTAAAGATGTACTGATCTTGAAAAAAATAATCGTCTTAGAAAAGTTTAAAAAATCACGTGAACTTCTGAAATGTTATTCGCAATGATTCGATTTATTATTATACTGTATAATCTTCCGTTTTCCCGACTTGTATACCATTCATTTTAATATATTTTTAAAAAATTTAAATGGTTTACATGTCGTCATTTAGCGATATTTAAACGATGACATTGACATCATGCGGTAATTTATTCTAATTTGTTTATAGATTAAAGAAATGTGAAGAAATTAAAATTAAAATTCTGGACGAAAATGAAACGAATTTTTGAATAATCTGACACCTGGATAAGATGGAGCCGGAAAAACCGATCTGTAATACACCTCCCCCCACACTTAAAACCACAAACCCTAAGACGATCCATTTCACAACTTATCTAATTTCTTTACATAGCCAGCGAAATTTATGATAGCTTACAAATTACGAAAGAAAAACAACAGAGTAACTCTCGTGATGTAATTTGTAATTTACGTCTTCTGAAAAAGGGGGGGGGGATGGAATTAAAAAGCATAATGCTTTCAGAGTATTGCTTGATTTTGCAGGGCTTTTTTTCCCATTTACAATTTGAAATCTCTTTAAAAACCATACTCCAACTTTTCAGTTCTATGTTTTCATTTTGAGCTGGAGAATTTCTTGCATTATAGTGTCTTAGACTTTAATCTCCCGTAAGATCCTCACAAATAAGAAAAAGGTTGAATTGAATGAAGTACATTCATTCCAAGTATTCTATAATTAATACAAAAAGAAACACATTTTAATAACGTTTGTCCTAAGCATTCCCGAAAAATATTTACTTCAACTGAAGTAATGGATTGGCAAAAAATTATCTTAGATCCATAAAAAGAAGTAAATAATTCATCTGCTTCCGTCATTACAGGAATATGCTCGTTTAAGTCGAAAGAACATCGGAAAAAGAATGAAAGTTTAAGTACAATAGTATTAGCTATCCGGAGATAAGTTTTAATTATGTATTATATATAGATGTCTTCTATCCTATTCATTTATGTACCGTTATGATTGCATCTCTTCGTGATTAATTTTGAACTTTCGGCCTTACAGACGCCTCCCACTGAACAAATGCTGTTATTTATCTTCAACCGCAATCGAACTCTTTTTCATCAGAACGCCGAATGATGGAAGCGGCGACTGGAGTCTGACCGTAACTCGATTCACCGATTGGACGAAAATTATCCTGTCAAAATGCTGGCATGAACAGAACGATTTGAGAGCACTCAGGTGCTTACCATAATTACACTTTTCTGACGAACCTGATTGAAAGATAAATGCTGATCACACAGATAAACCACAGAGATCGCGAAATAAGCAGTGACATGGGAAATGTCGAAGTTCATCTTGTTGGAGGTTAAATATCTTAACTTTGTTAATTAAGAAACAGAGAAAACAAGCGTCTGTTTCTTTTGGTCTGGCATGCCGTTATTTATCCTATCGCCTCGCTTTTTTCTCTTTTCGGCCTTCTTAATTTCCTGCATGAATGCTTTCTCAAAAAAACAACCCTGGGGATTCCGTTTGAAAGGGCTGCTATACGGTTTATACTATTCATTCCTCGGGCTGTGTGCTAAACTTTGCCTAGAAGATTCGATCGATCAACAACGAAATGTGTGTAACTCTGTCAGTAAAGAAGCGCCACCTATGAAATTTCTTATAGCAAAGTTTTTCGCGCAAATGATTTTTCAGAAAAATGTTTCTATAAAGGAAAATTGTCAGATTTATGAAAGCATAACTTAATATTAAACTGAAATGCTACTTATATCTGCTCATACCTAAAATTTAATTTGTCCTTAATAAGTTAATTTTTCCTCCGAAATTTAGCTGATAAATTCGAAATTAAGAACTTCTTAAAAGAGAACCTTTATCCATGAAACATTACAATTGTCTGTAATTTCAGACATTTTTTTAATGTTCCAGACATTAAAAAAAGAGGAGATACTGAACGCATGATACAACCTGCATGTTCTTTAGACTCGTATCCCACAGAGAACATCTTGCATGTACTCGCAAACATCAAGAATTCAATAATCTCGAAGCGTGCAGGAGCTCAAAATCGCCTTGTAAGACTATTGGGACCAAATACATTAAGCTGTCCTCAACAGTTTAGTGGAGAGTAATCATAACTATGCCAAATAGCCATCAATGTCTGAGTAAGTCACACTCGTCGTTGAAAGGCTATCTGTCTGCCAAGAGCAAGAATTTTTCGTAACCATTCAAAATTGTTGAAAGGAGGAATTTTTTTTAATTTGGTGAAATTTTTAACATTTTGTTTAATAAACAATGCAAAGTACCTCTACTAAACATCTGAAAATTTTCAATACTTCAATCAATGTTTATTACGAATTATTAGGAAAAATGTCTCTGTTCCTTAGGAATTGTCAAACAGTATACTATGGAAAGACATCGATGTGCTTTCGGCTGTACCCTGAAAATACCAAGGTTACTCAACAACTTTCAGTACCGTATATAGATAAATAAAAGTTATATTCGAAAAGTTTAAATCGTACTGATTATTAAGATTGCTAAATCGAAATTACGGCATGAAATAGTCACACTGCCACCATTATATTTCTCATAAGATTAGATAGATGCATGATTAATTCAGGAAAGGGGTTTTTGAAATTTGTACAGCCGTACTTAGCCAGGATTAAATTTTAACCTTACATATAAATGCCTATACAGATTATTCACACTTAATGTTAAGCATATATCTCTTATGGAACCTGACAGTGAACATTGGAAAAAGTATAACAAAATATTTTATTAAGATTCTAAGAAATCAGTATAGTACATATATATTTTGCTATTGTCATAGATTACCGTCATAGGTTTAGATTCAGGAAAATTTTAGAATATCATTGTCCAAAATCCCGATTCGATAGATTTCTTCGATAAGATAGAAAATACAAATCATTAAAGATCCTGTTTTGTGATAATTTAACGTACAGACTATTATACTTGAAATTTATTTCGTAAATACATTCACGAGAAAAACCAGATATTATCAGACTGCCCAGTTAGTTCATGATGGATAAGGTAAAGAAACCATTTTATTCATGATCCTCGCCAAGGTTATTGTTAGCTATTTTATCTAAGTTAATTAAGGTTTGAATAAAAGAAACTTGTCACTCTTTAAGAATAAACAAATGAGCTTGGACATTCAAATAGAATATTAGCATTACTTGTCGCCATAGACAGTTAGGGTGAGTAAATGTAACCTTTTGTTGGACAAAAAGTACAATTAGAAGTTATAAGAAGCCCAGCCGCTAATTTGGCTTTCTTTTTCTGTGACATTCGCCGGTTTTACGCACCACTGCGCGAGCAACGTTCCCAAAATAATCATAGGTGGAAACGCCTAAAATCTCAACTAAAAATATTGATCTAATATTTTATTCCTTACATCGATTTTAAAAATTATTTGAGTACTGTAATAAAAAACTTTTTTATAGATTTGGAACGACTGTAACTCTCTTCAACGCTGTCTACACTACTATATTTCATCTATATAATAATTATGTAAAACTTCATGAATTTCAAGGAAGTTTTTGTTTCTTTAATAAAACGGTTAATTAGGCAGAAAAAATTGCAAGTAAGGAAAGTAAAAGAAAACAAAAACAATTAAAGGCACCATTTGCAATATAAATCTTGTTTTCTGATGACTCTTTTTAAAAAAAGCATTTTAGAGAGTTCTGCATTGGTGGCTGTAGATCCAGTCTATTTCTCTGTGACTGCGCATCGAACAAATTGAAGAAGAGATGTTTTCCTTTGTTTATCTATAGATATTCTACTCTGCAATTGTGGTCAGTGAATAAATGAAAAGTAGTATCAGCATTTTATTTTTTTCAGTCACGAACACGTGCCAAATGAAAAAGTTGATTCCAATTTCATACGGAAATTCTATCAGATTGCAAATATTTTTCATTATTTGTTTGCCTGACAGAATGGAATATTTTCGGATAAATTATTTAAGGAAATAGAAACTGCAACCGATGGATTATTTGGAAAACCTCGTTTAAATTCTGTTTTTAATTTACTGGATGGAACGAAATTTCACTATTTCATGGATTTTCATAGATTTATTGCCGGAAAAAACTCCAAAATAACTCAAATGAATTTGGTCAAGTTGCAGTGAAACGATGGGAGAATGACGCGACTAAAATTTTCTTGTTTGGAAGTCAGAGCTAAAATACGTATGAAGGGCAATCAGGAATGATTTTCATTCTGACTCCATCACACTTACCGTGAAATGAATGGAAACAGTACCTTGTGATAAGGAATCGGAGGATGGTGGGTTCGATACCCTATTTCAGAGAAAATCCATCATACATTTGACCTTGATGCACTCAAACCTACCTTCATAAATCAAATGTCCTTCAATTGCTGTGGTATGGAAGTTCGGAGAAGGGACGCCGGCTCAGGTAACGTTGTATTGTTTTATCATCGTCCAGAGTTAAAATGTAGGTCAAAAAACAGGCCCTAAGTGCCGCCATATGGATGTTAAAGCCCCAGAATAAATATGCAGCGGGACCCACCAGTAAATGAAAGAACTGAATAAATACTAAGTTCACAAGATTCTCTCACAATTTATAATTTTTTTAACTGCTGGAACACAGAAATGACATTGATATCAGCTTTACACTCAATGGGGTCAATTCATGTTCTCGTAATATATGTGAAGTGTGCTGCGCCAATTCAATTTCTGAATCCATTGTACATCTTACAGAGGGAAAAAAATGACGTAATGTCGCAGCATATAACATAACGCAACTTGCTGCCGAACTTAGTCCAAGCTCTCCTAGAGGAGTTTTAGGAAGAGAACGCTACTCTCCTAAAATGCCACTTATATTTAAATAAATTAATTGAAAACCTACTTAAGTGGTTGTTATTCAACTCAGAAGATGGATTAGTTCGTGTTTATCGAATCATCGTGATTTCAAAACGATTGTGTGGTTTTTCAGAAATGACAATTTAAGGAAATGAATACCCCATTTTCACTGAGAATTCTTCAAGGGTATTTTTCATTTCTTTTGATGATATCATTTTTAAAGTCACGCAACTCAAGCCATAACCTCAGAATACAAAGAAACCCAAATAAAATAGAATTTAATTTTACATGTCTATCAGCAAGTCCACAAACAAACGGCAACCGGTGAAGTTGAAATATTTTTTATGGATTTGAAAAAAAACAACCGAGTTAGTTTATTACTTCCGTCAACTTTCATGCTTTCCAAGATTGAAGACTTGTGATTTATTCCTCCAAAAGTGCGACTAATTTACTCTTTGTCAAACAGCATCTTCGCATGGATTATTTTTACCCATGTGAGAAATAGAAATGGAATTGGCTGCAGGAAAAAAAACTCTGCTACAGAAATTTATTTCTTAGATTCAACGTTTCTGTTAGTATTGAGGAGCAAGCGGAAGCCGTTCATCCAAAATAATAGTATTCTGTTATATTATGAACGAACTTGAGAAAGCAGTTATACTGAAGAAAATCTGTTTTGGACAAACTGAAAAAAGCTAGTCGTGAACACTTCAAATGTCAACACTTTCTTTTTCTTTTACATTCAATGCGTCTTTTTTCATTTAGACAGAACGCCGCCCCATGTCCCCGTGCCTGATACCATTACAGTACCCGTACCGGTTAGATGGACATGGGAAGCGAAGTTATAATGTGTTGATTGTAATGTGTAGTTTCGGGAGTTAAATTGTATATTGATCATTTCTTTATATTAACTGGCTCAATTTCACAGGAATTGGCAATTAGAAAACAGAAACTTTAAAATTTCAAATATTTTCACGTAATAAATATAAAATTATCCTACCCTTCTATAGAGTTCCTCAAGACGCTCTCATGAGACATTTTTGTTATTTGTTTGTATGAATTGAAGTCAAGAAAATGGCAATCTTAATATCAGAATTTGTTATGCATTGTGTATTTGGCCATTTAGATTTTTTTTAATCTATTAAAGACTGTGTATGTGTCTCTATTTTAAAGAAAGAAGAAGGAGAGAACAGTAAATCAAAAGTAGAAAGTAAAGTAGAAAACAATACATTTTTAGAAATATTAAATAGAAAAAAAATGATTTATCTTATGCTAGAAGCTAAATTTAACCTTTCTTAATTAATAATTTTTGGTAGTTTGTCTTGCCTTCAACCGTACAAAATTCACACACAAATCTATATATGAAGAACTCAGAAGCTAATCAGAGGAAGTCAATAAACATTTTATGCCATTATTAAACAATTAGTCGTAAAAAATCCAATTTTTGCAGCGTCATCTACTACTGTAATACAAAGATAGAAGCTTGAATGTTTTTGCAACTGAAAAACTCAACAATAAAGAGGGACTTGCAATACGAAAGTCATTGTCAGAAAAAACTGACTTAATAATTGGCTTCTGAGCCCTCCATATATACACTTTTTTTATTCTGTTCGATTTCACTTTCACTGCCACTTTCTTCATAAGTTTCTTCCTTTTTTTATCATATTAATTATTGTTTATTTTGCAATAAGTAATTTACCTTCTACATTTATTTTTCAATTTCGTTTCTCTATTTCAAGCATAGAAGCTCTCAATTGTTAATTTTGTTGTTCCGCAGACTCTGGAATAGGAGTTCTAATTTTAAAGATTAATTCAGCCAAAAAAAAGCTGTAAAATTTAATTAAAGTAAAAACAACACTATCTCCAGGGCTAACTAATCTTCAATAATTGAAAAGTTGAATTAATAATCATTACATATACGATCTGTGTTTGGTATTCTATGTAGGTAGATTCTATATATTACGATTTATTACGCTTTCTTCAGTAAAACAAAAAGAACATTCCCTTATTTATTTATTATCCAAAGCGACTCAACCATACCACAGAAATAAATTAAATTTACACAATAGCCATGAAAAGGAATCAACGTTGGGCAAACTTTTAAAAACAAAAACAAAAACCAATTTTCAGCATCGCTACTATCTTTACCCACAAAAAAAAGCACTATCACATCGAAATCATTTCCTAAAAACTTGTCCTCCAGTTCACTCTAATTTGTTCTCTGCACGCTTCCAATATTACCCAGAGGAAAAAAAATGTCGTCATCTATTGAGACGTGTCCAAAGCAATTTCAGTGAAGGGCGACCTCTTCCAAGTTCAGTTCCGCCCTCATAATATTGAAGGGACAGAGGCAGCCCTCCATTGAACATTGTCTCCAAGGACACAATCAAAAAGACGAGTTTCATTGCGATGGCCGAGGTTATCAACTTCCCTTGAAACAATGGGGGAGGAAATGGGTGGAAGAAAGTTTTCCTCTGTGAGGTGTGATCTCACCTTAAAATCGAACTTTTACCTTTTGGGTTCGAAAGTGAGCAAGATGTAGTTTTATTAGAACAATGGAATTTTTCTTGTTTGTTTGTAATGAGGAAGCGTGAAGTACCTATGAGGTGAGATGTTATGTAAGAACTTCGATAGCATGTCGTGGCTTACACGGGTCTGGATATGGTCAAAAGGAATACATAACTGATGTGGGAGTTTGTTTCTAAAGCATAAGATAACGGAAGTAGTTTTAAATTTGAATCAAATTATTTTATCAAAGTTTCACGCAGATTCAAAGATTAAATAAAATAGTAGTGCAGTTCAAGGAATCTGACATCTTAAATAGTTTCAAAGTCTCTGAAATCAAAGATATAAATACTTATAAAGATATAATATTTAACATAAGCTAAAGAAAGGAAAAAAAGAAAAGAAACATTGTTTACAAAAATAAAATGTGAAAACAGCAGCCAGACATAGAAAAAAAATTCATAAAATTATAACAAATAATTCCTTAAAAACAACAGTTTGCTTCAAATTCGATTTTTTTTGCTTAGCAGATCATAATGTACATTTTTAGCATTGATTTGCTTTAATTAAAGTTAAAGGAGCAAATTCATTAAGTAAGGAAAGAGCAAATTAAGAAATTTATTTGTTGATTATTGCAATTAGAAATTTATCTACCTGCTATACAGTCATTTTTAATTTTAGAAAAAGATGCGAAGGTTGCATTTAATTTTCAAATTATTTAGTTTTGCTAGGGATGACAATGATTTTGGAATATGAACAAAAATTTTAAAATTTCGAGCAAAATATTTTTTTTCGCATCCTAGGCTTACAGGATATTCTGAAATAATTTTTAAAATCACAAACAAAAATCTTTTCGCCAATTTTGATGTAAGATGAAGGATTTCGAAACTGCTATCTAAAGCTGTTACAACGGACTGCCAAACGAATTAAAATGCATTTCGTAAATATATATTCACTGACATTTTACTAATTCAAAACTTTTACGGAGAAGATCCGCAGTTTCTTTTTTCTATTTATATGGATGTCCAAATACATGGTCTTCTAATTAATCTAACTAAAGTACTGCATTTTAAGATGGAACTGGATAAAAAGTGAATACATTTGCTTTAAATTTATAGATAGATAAATTCCCGCTTGTTGTCTAATATTTGAATAAATTCCGAAACAGCATACTTGAATATTATTGTTTACCAAGCTTCGTAATGGTTGAGGAACGATTTCGAAACAACGTAGTTCTATTTCTTCCTGTAATTTTTGAGATATTTACTACTGTAGTTCGGAATTATAAATGTAGTCTGAAATGATTCTCTATGGAGATAAAATTGAGACCAGACACCTGTGTAGATCAGGTCGTTTTGGGGATCAAGCCATACTTGAATCTTTCTGTCACATTTGTGTTCTGATTGCCAGTTTTCGATTTTACAGGCATTAAATGGGCCGTGATTAGGATCCTACATATTTTCCAAAATTGTATTTTTCAGAATATTCTTGTCTGATTATCATACTGGTAGTTTTGTGAGCAGTAAACCTCGTGTCAAAAATAAATAAATAATATCTGCACTTCGTAGCAGTCTTTAACGGTTTATTTATTTATTTCCGAATGCGATTTATTTACAAGTCTCTGCTTTCATCAGTGCTCACAAAATTAAAATAAAATGTCTTCTTTTTTACAGCATTAACAAAACTGCAATTAAATGTCTGCTTTTATCAGTATTAACAAAATTACACTTAAATGTCTCGCCATTACCAAAATGATTAAAATGTTTTAATCCTACCCAACTCGCCATTGAATCTCCAACGCAAACCATTAAATAGCTTCCATCTCGAAACGGAATCAAAAAATAAAAATTTTTACGTCGTTTACTATGGCTCTAAGGAACATATATGCCCAAATTTGAAGCAAATCGAACAACACGTTTGGTCTTGACTGCGTAACAAACAAATTTACAGACAGAAGAAACGCCGAGTGGTCGAGTGAAAACGGAGACCTACCTCATCTCACTCGGTGAATTTCGTATTCGTATTTTACTTATTTACTTCATTTTCATATCATTGTTCGAGAACTGAAACTAATTTGAAATATTTCGGATGAGGTCTGGTCTGAAACTAAAGTTGATGTTTTGAACCTAGGCCAGAATTTTAAAATCAAATTCTATGCGGAAGTATTAAGCAATCTACAAAGGCCACTGTCAAATAATTGTTTGTGTCTTGAAAGAATTAGGAGAAGAAAATGTGATAATCATCTTCTTAGTATTTAGCCAAATGTTCCACTGTTTGACACGCTATGCATGCGCCTATCATTAGCATCTTACGCTGTGGTATGCCGCAGTGTTTTTAAGAGAAAAAACATGCGTTATTGTCTAGGCTAACAGCTAATATAATGCAAAAGAGAAAGGCGACTGACATTTGAAAAGTTGTTAAGTTTCCGTTTAACAATCCTGAATTATTTATGGACTGTGAGAATTCGATGAGAGGTTTTTAAGCTCCCATCATTTTTTTGGACATAAATGACTTTTAAACACATTGCTTAGTAATTAGCTAATTTAAAAAATAAAAGTCTAATTAGTAAATAATTTACTAAATATATTATAAATTCAGAAACTTCAATACAATTTAGATTTATTCCAAATGTATTGTTTAGAACTGATAATTATAACGAGCGTGAATGACTCAAACGTAATAATGTTAAATAAATTAGGCAAAATTAAGGAATTAATTAAAGGAACCCAAAAATAGTCAAATTTTTAATGAAAGAACTACAATTTTATCACCGAAGAAATATATATATATATTAAAAACAAAAAAAAATGCTCTTAACGTTACGAACAGCAACTGAAAGATATACAAAGGATTCCAAATTTAAATTGACGTGGCGCATTTTAAGTGCATCAGTAGAGGGTGAATCGACCCCATTGCTATTCTGGGAAGTATAATATTAGCTATTAGAAGTTCCTAAGGTTTAAGATGACTCTTTCACATAAACATTAGACTTTTGCGTATCATGAATATATACATATTCATTTCGCGACGTTAATTGTTAATCGCTAGTAAAAATATGAATTGAGCCTCTCGACGTTAACTGTTAACCGTCACAAGCATAAACGCGTCAGCTCATTTGAACGTTCCACGTGTATGCATGCCGCGTCCATGTGCATCGAAGTACCACGCTTATTGTGTGTTCCACGTTGGATTTTTGAGTGACTACTGAGATCTTTTTTATTCTTAATTTTTGTTTTAAATAAATATAATAACTTTGATTTGATTTGATTTTGAGTTTTCTTTCAGTAGGCATAAAGTTATTGTTTGATATTTTGATGTTGCGTGGTAACAAACTTTTTTCAGCATTCAGGCTAAAGTTTGTGTAGAAAACACCTAATATAATAATTTCCACGCTCGTACGGGATTTCCCTGCTGACGACGCGTCCCGAACGTTCGCGTTCTGTTTTCCTTGGTTTGTTCTTTTTTTCTAAAATAGTAGTGTGTGATTTATTTTGTTAATGCATATTCATTTATTTATTTTGTCTTGAGTGTGTGTCAACAGTGCTTTGTTCCTGCTTGCGGCGTGAGCCTTGCGCTCTAGAGAGCCAAGTTCTTTAAAAGCTTCGTACATTGTCTGTAGCAGCCTCTCTCTCCAATCATCCATTTCCAGTTACGACATAATGAGTTTATGATAATTTACAATAACCTTATTTTAATCCTTATTATTTTTATTAAAGTTAATTTTTTACCAATATGAGTTCGTTCTTGAAGTCCTACACAAGCCAGTGAACACATAATACTTGTGTAAAGTAGCTTCGAATAGTTCTCACATTCTAGAGCTACCTGCCCATGTAGGATACAAACAAACGATCCTCACAGTGGTGACTTTACTAGTGAGCAAACTGTCTTAAACATGGAGAAGCACTTCCTCTTTTTCTGCTGAAGAATGAGAGACTTAAAGTTTTAATTGCAAAACGAAGCAATAACAAGCTTAATCACCAGAGAAATATAACTTGGATAAATTCGTTTTCGCAAAGCATATGTTTTGTAATTCACAGCAATCAGTTGCGTGCTTCTTAGTAATTTGCTGATGTAGTGCATGCTTTTGAATCCGTTAGACAATGTAATTTGTCTTCTAAGACCTTACCACCTGTTTATCAAGAAACTTGTATAAGATGTGAGGAATTAAGTCACCATAGAACACAATCATCTCATTGGAGTGTCTTTCGCAGTCTTCCCGGTCTTTTACTTATTGAAAATAATCTCCGGTAAATCATTATTAATAGCTGGTTGGCCACTTCTTGTTTTTGGAAACCTACAAAATGAATAAGCTGCCTACTTTAAAAATCTGAAACTTCGCAAATCGCATCAGCAGACAGTTCATCGCTCCGTGTTATCTACAGAGATGAAAAACACTCGGCAGTTCTATTATTACAGGCTTGCATTTTACTTGACTTGTTTCATGTTTGTAAATATGAAATTTGTTTAATTCGCAATCGGTTTTTCATTCACTTTCTGATATACTAGAGTTGTGAAATTTTGTACATTTGTGTGTTCCCGATGTCAGTATAACATTTTAATACGTTAAGAACTTAATTGTCAGTTAATGGATTAAATTTTAATTAACTTTTGATTCAATACGAGAGATGGCGATGATATCTTACCTGACTTATTAGTATATATTAAATTAAATATATTATGGGCTAAACAGCAAAAAATAATGAAAATAAAAAAAGTTCGAAAAAACACAAACTCGTAAAAGCGTAAAGCACTGAAAAAAATATAAAGAAATTAAGCCGCGATAAATATCGCAGGAAAGAAAATGTCTAAACGTTCATTAAAAATTAAAATATATTATGAACGTGATTAAAATTCCAATTTGCTAAGAGAATTACATTAGTGACTCACATTTTAACGATTTTGTTTTCACGTCCATATTTTTGAATAAAGTAATTGTTTTCGACTTTTTAGTACTTTTAAAAGCGTGCTTTTAAAGACATTTTTCTTTTTATTGTTTTTAAACGTCGGACTGTTTGTCATTGGAAGTCCGCATGGAAGTCTGCGTGATGCATTTCGTATAAACTACGCCAATATCTTTGCAGTTAAGAGATACTTCAGAACTTTCAATTTTGTCGATATTCTGATTTTTAAATGGAACTACCAACCTTTTAAAGACATGGAATATGGACACGTGATGTGTTACAAGATGAGTGTAAAATCACGTGATAGGTGTTATCTGTATTATCTCAGTATTAAAGTTCAGCATTTTATTTTAAAATGTGCATTATCAAGTCACTTGACAGTTATTTTGCTAATTTTCCTGATTATATTCTTGTCTTGTACAAAATGAGGAATAACTAAAACAAAGAAAATATTTACAAAGAATATTAATTATAACATAGAATTAATATATAGTTAAGTAATCAAGAAAATTACTTACCAATGCGTATAAATGCGTTCAAGAAAGTTTAATGAAAAACATAATCCCTGCTCATTTCCCACGTTCCTGGATTATGTTCTCAATACAATTAAGTTTCTTTCAAATCGCGTATCTTGAATTTCTAGCTTTCTTCATCGGTCATATTTCCAACCTTTTCGTGAGAAAAATTATCGGAAAAGTCAAAAGTGATAAAACTGATTTCTGAAATTTTTCGCTTTATTTCAAAAGTGTACATAATTAAACTCGGGTTTTATATTGAATTTCACTGCAAAGTATGTTGATTTCCAAGTAATTTATCTTGGACGTGTTTATCTGTCTTTAAACATGTCCTTAAAAGCGGTAATAGAAAATGTGCGGATAAATTATCTGCGTCTACCACCCATAACAAATATAAAATCATAAACTGAAAGAGACCAAAAATTGTTGTATAAATTTATTTATTTAAAGTATAATTTATTTTGAAAATAAGCCCAAATGACAAAACTAAAAATAAAAAAGAGTAAGTTAATCAAGTTAAGATGAATATAAATGGCAAATCATAAGACAAGCCAAAAAACAAAAAAAAGGATAGCTGAATGTTAAATATAAGTTGTAAAATATCTGTTTCATTCAGTCTTACTTTGTGGTACTGATACTTTTCTAATACTTAAGAATACTAAATGGAATCTTGAATATCAACTAATTCTTCGATTCTAAAAAATGTTCAAGAAATTTCGACATTCCAGTTTCTGTGTTTTGAATTTGAAATTGCGCTTAATAATAAAAAATGCATGGAAAATTTTGAGCCTCTGGTTTTTTGTCGTGTCTAATGCATTATTTTTTTAGATAAGGTAGGAAAACTATTGGGATTTTATTTCCATCTAAGAGTTCCTACGAAAGTTTTGATTTTACGCTTAAAGCGCTGTTTCCGGCTGCTAAGAATTTGTCTTAAATATGAAATGCTGCCAGACAAATCATAAAAGCAAACTTAAAAACAATTCAGAAGTATTTATGATAACGAAACATTCTCATATAAGTCCAATAGAATTACCAGTGCAATTTCCAAATTTTTTAACTACATTTTAAATTCATAACACTGTTTTAGAAACACATTTAAGGAAACGGCTCAACAAGTGAAAGCAAGTGAGGACAAAAAAGGACTTCTAAATATTAAACACAATTTATAAGAAATCTGTTTCATTAAATCTTGTTTTGTAGAATAATAAATATAATTTTAAATAGAAAATAATTGTTTGGTTCTAAAAACATTTAAGAAATTGAGACCCAGATTAATGTCTTCTGAGTTTGAAGTCACGCTTAATAAGAAAAAATGCATAGTATTCTGTCATGTTTAATATTTTTAGAGAAAGTAGAATAATTATGATGATTTGATTTCCGTCTAAGTGTTCCTAGGTAAATTTTAATTTTATGCTTGAATCGCTTCATCTTGTACCTCTTGTGCAAAAATGAAAGTCTGAAAATAAAAATTTAACATCTTTTTGTTTCCCCGCTTAGCATTTAAGATCTGAATTCATATTTGAAAGATTTTATCATTTCGAAACCGGGTGATTATTTTATAATTACTCTGTACTTACAAAAAGCAACTATCGAAAAGCAAGCGTCCTATGTTGAAAGTGTGGTACAGTATGATAACGAGATGACATACAGTGAAAATGAAAATATTTTTGGCATTAATTTTATCACCTGTATTGAATTTTTTATTTGTATAAACGTTATGATCAATCAGTTTGGAAAATTTTTATCAGAACAAATATCATAATATTGTTGGATGTCCCACCATTAGGAAGATAATTTTCTCGAAATGAATTAGATGTATATAAGAATTGCAATTTTTTTATGGAAGTAGCGAATGTTGCAATAGGATGAAATAGATGTGTTAGTACTTTTAACAGCACACCATATGTTAGCTGCTAAGTTTCTTTTCTGAAATATGAAACACTAACAGGCATGCCATTAAAGCAAGTTTAAAAATCGTTCAGAAGTATTTATGTTAATGAAACATTCTGATATAAGCCCCCTAGAGTTATCAGTGCAATTTTAATTTTTTTTAAACTATATTGTAAATTCCTAAAACTTTTAAATACTTCCTTCATGTCTCATTGACCCGTTTCCTTAAATTATTAGACACGCATTGTAATTTAAGGAAAGGAAGGGAAGCAAGTCGATCGTAACGAATAAAATCTATACATCTGGGTGCCAAACATTCGTTGATACATTTGGGTGGTCAAATCACTGTTTCGTTTTTTCCCTGAAGTTTTTAAATAACTACAATATTAACATGACAGAATGGTTTCACATATTGATGAGGATTTCATCTTAGTCCTTTTAAAAACTAATCACACTGAAACTGAATCACGCTGAACTAATAAGTTGAAACAAAAAGAAACTCTCGTACTAATAATAATTTGACTGTTTTTTATTCTTCACCGTTCTTTCCTTGATTATTTAAGTTTACCTCGCCATTCATCTTTTTAAAGCATATTATTGATGGAATCGTTGTGTCTGGAAACTTCTGGGGTATCCAGATTTCATCTCCTACAAATGCTCCAAACACATATGGTGGTTTGCTGTGAAAAGTGCTAAGAAATCTATTTCATCCTACTGCAACATTCGCTACTTCCATAAAAAAAAAAGATTGCTATGCTTCTATTCATTTCGATAAAATTATCTTCCTAATGGTGGAACATCCAACAATATTATAATATTTGTTCTGATAGAAATTTTCCAAACCGATTGATCATAACGTTTATACATATAAAAAAAATTCAACACAGGTGATAAATTAATACCAAAAATATTTTCATTTTCACTGTATGCCATATCGTTATCATTCTGTACTACATTTTCAACATAGGACGCTTGCTTTTCGATAATTGCTTTTTGTAAGTACCGAGTAATTATAAAATAATTATCCGGCTTTGAAATGACAGAACCTTTCAAATATGAATTAGAACTCTTAAATGCTAAGCGGGGAAACAAGAAAAATATGCTAAATTTTTTTCCACAAGAGACACGAGATGAAGCGCAAACGCATTCTCGTGTTAAGTAGTAAAAGTAAAGAAGAGATTTATTGTATTGTAACAAAAATCATTCTGTGGATGTATGGTGGAAACAGTCCAACACGCAGGATAATGGAGAATGAAGTTTTATTCACAAATATGCAGGAAGACACGTAGCGCAGGGACAGGAACAATATCTCTTATACAGATTAGCAACACAAACAAGCAACAATTCACTATCAATAACAGTAAGAGCACTTTCAATAGCGCTCAGCTCACCGGCTTTCTAGCGCGCACTGCAGACGAAACTCCAAAGTCGTTCCAGTCGATCAACACACCCTGTGATCCAAGCGCAGTCCTTTTATTCTCTCCCCGATAGGCCGTGACGTCATATGGAATCATCTAGTACATTCAACCGTATCTCCTCTTCTAATAGAGACATCGAAAAAAGGATCGCATTTTCTGGAATCTTCGATTTGCCGCAAAGGTCTGCAAAATGGTCGCCAAGGTTAGGCGTCCAGGTCTGGCCGCTGCCAGTCATTCCATATTTACCCCTGTAAATATGGAATGACTGGCCCTCTTCCTAACAATAAGACCATGTGAGGCAGGAAAGCGACATTACATTTTTGTAACAGTATCAAGAGTCGTGAGATTGGCCAATGTGCTTCTAACAACTTAGCCCTTTCGACATAGCTTCGAAAGTCTCCAGAACTTACGGTTAACGTTTTCTTCCTTTGAGGTTACACTATGGATGTGCCACCATTTCTAGTTACATTGAATGAGCTCCAGAACCGTATTAGCAATGACTTTTTTAACATAGGCAAATGAAATTTAGTTTTGTAATGATGTAAACTCAGTAAGTTCAGATGTTCAAGCATAATATATATATGTAATAATCTCACTTAATTTTATTTCAAATTCTAATATTATATATTTTAAAGTCTTAATGTATTCCAAAATCACTCTTCTTAAACTCCAGTTTCGTTCTATTACCCGCGCTGGAGGTACATTAAATCTCTCGTTTTGGCACATTTATTACTAAAAGAATATTTTGATAGTTTCGAAGCGCACACAAGTCGCGAAATCAGCGACTTATTGCCGCCATGTATTTTTCCTAAAACACTTACGTAATGTACTAAAAATAGTTATTATTCCCTTCACTTTGATCACGTGTCTATCTGTTAAATCCCTACCTGAGAAAAAGCAGGGATTTTCTGTTCTCTCTTGGCTTAAAAATTTCAACTGAGATGTACGTACATTCCGTCACTCTCTCATAATAAAATGAAAATTAGAATATAATTCGGCCTGTTTTTGTTATTTAACGACTACAACAACGAATACATTATGTATATATATATATATATATATATATATACACTCTAAAATTAAAAGTTTGGAAAATGTTAACTTTTTGTCCATTACCTTCAGAGCTACTCGGACAAATTTATGTAAATAGGTTGGTATAATATCATAATTAACCATGCAATTGATATAGCACACAAGTATGATCATGCGCAAGACTCATCAGTGCAGGAAGTTCTAAATCAGAGGGTCGAAGAGAATGAACAAAAAATAGGTTAATAGGGAAGATGTCTCTTACAGTTACATAGGCCTTAAGTTTTGCCTAAAACCCAGTAGGGTAGGCGGAAACGGGGTGTATTGTGGAGACTCACACCGTGAATTCATACTGGAAATGAGGGGATCTATGTGTTCTTGTGGCAAACAGTCTCACTCCTCCAACAACGCTGTTTAAGTCAGGAATGATGCTGGGAGGGAGAAGGCGAATTACAATAACCTTCTTAAGAGCGTTCCAGGCATGCTTTATTGAATTTAAGCTTGGAAATCTGACTGGGCAAAAGGCTTCTGGAAAATAACCTCACTTTCCAGAAATTCGTCGACCAGCCCCATGTAGCCGAGCGATATTCCTCATAAAAATGCAATCAATGCTAGGTGGTCGCGGGGTTATGTACCTTTGAAAATGCGAATACGGGGCTCCAAGATCTCGTCTCTATACCTCAAAGTTTTCACCGAGATTCTGCTAACGAAATGGGTTATACATTGCATCATATACATTCATCATATTGCATGAGCAACTGTGCGCCCATCCAATATGATGACTGCCCAAACCAATAAGCAGCGCTGCACTTTATCATGTGTTGGAGAGTAGGTAGCCGGTCCTAATTTTCTCCAGACGATCTCACGTCGAGAACAGTAATTGGACTAAATCGAGAAACAGTATTGAAAAGAACGGTCCGTCATTGATGGTGTTGCTTTGTTTAACGGTTTGCTTTTGAATTTCCCCAGATGCTGCAAAAACGCATCACGGAATCCGCCATGAGAACTGTCGCTGCCAAATTGTCTAGTTTACGGCGGTCGCTATAGAAACAGGTTATCCTAAGAAGAACCCATTTCTAGTAGGTAGAAGTTCAATTCAAGCAAATGTGTTCCGCTGTTAACTGGAGCCAAGAATAAAAAAAAACTCCGACCTACGTTGGATCCCTCCTATTCGAAATGGATCTTCCCTAGCATAAACAGTTGCTATAGCGACCGCCGTAAACTAGACAATTTGGCGGCAACAGTTCTCGTGGTGGACACACAGTATGTGCAAGCGTACGAGAAGCGGAAATTGTCGCGTGCGCTTGTAAAGACTATTCTTCTAAATGTTCCGCCCACACGCTTGTGTACGCTTAAGTATTCAATACTAGGGATTTGCGTCTTTGGAAGCCTTAGTTTTATATTTTCTTTGAATACTTTTCGGGAAATTCGACAAGATATGCAGATCTCTTAATTTTGAACAGCAATGCATTTCATTTTCGGCTATTTTTATCTTATTTTTCTTTTTCTACAATCTTTTATATCTTAAAGTTGCATAATTTGAGATTATTTGAATAAACTTTTAATTAAAAGAAATGCTTTTCCTATAAGCTTGAATCTTCAACATTTTGTTGGGTCTTTATTACTTTTCTTCAGTTTCTTCTCAAGAACTTTATTTAGAGATTGCGCTTATTTTTAATCAAACGTCGTTTCTGGCAAATTAAGAATTCGAATTGATTTTTTTTCTGCATGAAACACAGTGGACTCATTTAGCGGTTCTGCGGGTTTGACGCGTATCACGCAACAGCATAAATTCACCCGAATTTTCATGAAGAAAAAAATAAGAATAAATTTATCATTTTAGAGAAATTTATTTTATTTATAAAAAATAAATTAATAAGAATAAATTTATNATTTTAGAGAAATTTATTTTATTTATAAAAAATAAATTAATAAGAATAAATTTATAAAAAAAGAAATGAATTTAGTTAAATTTTATCAGTTGAAATTTTTGAAACATGAAAACAGTCTAAATGAAATTTTCCATTTTTTTTCCGCACAGTTTTTCTGCGTAGCGATCCCTAAATTATATAGTTTCCCTCAAAGCAAACAGCAACCGCAGAAGTGAAATAACGATAATACAAATCCGCAACCATAATAAACAGGTAGAATTTCTAACGGTATTTAAACAATATACGATACAGATGAATGGTTAGAAACCCTTCGGGTTGAAGTCAGAACAATTTCTCACTCGATGCATTAATTACTTTCGCTTAGTTGTGAGCCTCAAGTTCAAGTAATTAAATACCAGGTGAGCTTTCCGAGAGTTAACTGATACTAATTACTCGGAATTTAACGGTGTGCAGCCTGTGCAGATAATGGGAAGATCAAAAACAAGATTGTTTCAAGTAACGATCCTCAAAAGAGTAAAGAATCGTATACAGAGCGAAAAAGAGGTGAATCTTTTTCAAATGTGATATAGTAACCAGTAATTAAAAAGCAATGCATGTTTATGAATTCAGATGCGAGCTTTTATGGCATAATTAATAAAATTAAAATATTTCTTTGGATAAAATAGCATTGATAACTAAAAGGAAGTGAACTAAAGGAGTTTTCAAAATAACTGTATATTTGAGAATTTGTTGTTGTGAACATGGTTTACTTTCAGAATTTTATTTTTTAAAAATTATTCCAGTTACAAAGTAGAAATTCTTCTTTTTCAACAAGCTTTGAAATTCACTATTAGTTTATAAATAGTTCTTCTTCAAACTATCTAAAAGGGTTTTTATTATTATTATTACTAGCTGATATACACTGCGTTGCTCGGGATAAAAATATTTTCAAGTCTAAGTATTTATAACACTTTAAACTTAATTAAACAGTTTTTCGCAGCAGCGATTTTTATTCGTATCCTCCCATTTTGTCTGACCTCCTTGGCCAGCAGCTAAACTTCTCTCTTCTCCGCAGGTTGAACTACTTGGCACGAATCTAGCGAATCCTAGGTAATCCATTTTTTCCTCCCCATCATTGATTGCTATGGTGATAACAGAAGCTTTTTCATATCTTGGTCTTTATTGCCATTATCCGGGGTACAATTCTCCTCTTTTTAGTGTTTGTGTGACTGATAAGAAAAGCACCTACATACTCAATTAACCCTAAGCGTTTTACACGTATTTTTCCGTTTCTCACATTGAGTTCAAAAGCAGATATTCATGTTCGTATGATAATTTCTTAAACTAACATAGATAATATATTCTTAAGATTTCAGAGACTTTATTAAACGCAATAAAAATTCAATTATTCACATTGAAAGCAAATTTTTAAGACTTTAAAGCTAGTACATCAAAATAGCTAACCGCTCAGAGGGTTAAGATCATTTAAAAATTTGTGAAATTAAATGAAACATCGCATAGAGAGGGTAATTAACGTCACTGGATTGCAGTGCAAACATATTGAAAGAGGTACAGTCGTCCACAAAATGAATGGGGCACCTCTGCAACTCTGGTATATATTATTGGATCATCACAAAACTAGTGTCGATGTTAATGGCTCAAGAGGACTGGTTTATTCAAATAAAAAATCTAATTAACCGAGTTAATTAACAGCTATCTCGGAATTTTCCCATTACGCCTATCAATTTTTTTCGCTGAATCGACTCCCCGTCATGAAATTAACTTCCCGAAAATTTTTTTATAGAGTTTTGATTAAAATTTCGAGAGTTATAAGGTTTTGAAAAATGGCGTTTCCCATGTTAAATGAATTTTAGGAACTTTTGACGATATCGCGGAAAGTATTATATATTTCTCAAAAAATTTTTCACTCGCTAAAAGAACACTATTTTATACATAAAGCCATGAAAAAATTCATAAATAAAAAAAAATTAATAATTTTAAAAACATTTTAAACATGACTGTGAAAAAAGTGAATTGTAACATAGTGAAATAGTAAAGACGTTATAACGTCGGTATCCAAAAAAATCAAGTGCATATGTATAATAGTTTCTGAAATATTTACAAAAAACTGCACATTTCCACTGTTGACAGGCAATGCCCACTTTTTGAGGGACCGTATATTATATTTATTTGCTTTTATCGGTCCACTCTTCATGAAGCACGAGCTTCAAAAATAATTATAAAATCGCGGATGAATGAATATTTTTTTTATTTTAATATTAGACGATTTTAACACGAAATACATTTTGCTTTCTTTTCGCAAATTTTAAAATTTTTTACTCGGATGATGTTAAATTTGTAGTATGTAAACAAGTAGTAACTTGTTGTAGTCGTTTCTACCAACGGAACTAATTGACTATAATCTGAAAGCATTAAAATAAAATGAGATGCAATTATATTAAAAACTGTCTGAAGAATAAGAAACTAAATTGAATGCTTGTTATTTTCACATTTGATTTGATTAATAATTATTTTTCTCTATCTCTTACTGAATAAAAAAAAAGAACAAATGTTGTGAGACAAATTTTAGTGTTGAATATTTAATAGTGCATCATTCAATTTTTTACTCAGATTTTGTGGAATAAATGCATTTGTGTAGTTTTTTGACGTTTGTTTCAAACTCTTTTTATGAAATACATTATTAATGTAACGATGTTTTTAGGTAGATTCCTTATAGGAAATCTACCTATTGCAATGGTTCTCATGACATGACTTCCTGAAAATTTCTTCAGATCTTCAAAGATCATGACCCCTAGAACCCAAAACCACCCTTCGTTCAAAAGTTTTTCTCTCTCTATTTAAAAGGCAATGTTTGTGTGTGCGCGTGCGATGTTTAGACGTAAAATATTGCACTTACAGCCCTGAAATTTGGCACACAGGTAGTTATGATGGTGACTCAATGCACCTCGAAGCCTGATTTTTAAAATTCAACAAAGAAAATTTTTTAGTTAACATTTTGTGGTATTTTGAGTGATTTTTCATATTCATTTCTCCATTCAATTATTTTCTAATAATCGTATCAAGAAAATAGATACACCATAAGAAAGAACAAGCAATTTCCGTTCTAATGAAGTGTATTTTAAACGACTAAAATTTTGTTTAAACGAAAAAGTTGCCATACAATAATTTCTCTAATTTTAATAAATTTTAAAAAATATTTGTGGTATAATTTACCACAATACTTTTCATTTCTGGAACGCAATTCAAACCGTTTTCGTTGTTTAAACAAATATTTAATTGCGTGTTTCTCTTTCATTGTTGAAAGCTGAGTTAATACGTATCTTAATACATTTTGCTTTCATATTTTAATTCACTAAAATTTTGTGGAATCTGTAAACTAAGCCCTTTGAGATATTACGTATATTAATCTATACATATAAAAGGCAATGTTTGTGTATGTGTGAGTGCGATGTTCAGACGAATAATATTGCACTTACAGCCTTGAAATTTGTTACACAGTTAGCCGAAATGCTGGCACAATGCTACTGGAAGCTCGAGTTTAAAAATTTAATCTAGAAAAAATTTTATTCAATGTTTTGTGTTGTTTTGGATGATTTTTCACACGTTTTTGGCCGATCCATGAAAAATAATGATTATAGAAAACCAATCGATGCACCATTAGATAGAGCAATGGTGTGCAAACCGTGGGTCGCGACCCCCCGGGAGTACCAAGAAAATTTTTGTGAGTAGTTAATTCAAAGAAATTTATTTGACAATAAAATGTGTAAGGATTTTTTTTCAAAAAACGAGGTTACGACCGCCAGAAGGGTCGCGAAAAAATTTCACACAATTGAGTTTAGTTATGTAAACGTCCCGTTTGAAGCAACACGAGGGCTCTTTTGGTACGGACCTCGGAATTTTGAGCCTCGGTCAGATGACGAGGACGATACCAGAGACAGCACCCCTCGCCAAACTTCCACACCACACCAACGGGAGGAAGTTTGGCCCCCTAAGTATGATTTAACGTGCAGCAGGCCCAATACTCGACGGATCTTCGGTGGAGTCGGGTTTCGGACCTGCAACCCTCCGGTCCCAAGGCCGGGACCCTACCACTAGGCCACCGTGGCCTCACACACAAAGTGAGGGGGCCGAAAATGAAAATAGTTTTCGCACTACTGAGATAGAACAAACAATTATAGTTTTAATGACGTTTGTTTTGAACGTCTAACGTAATTTACTGAATTAAAAGAATATTCATTGGACGGAGATGCAGCAAGAACTATTTGTTAGGCAAAACCCACAGGATCGTCATGATTTGTTGTCAAGAGCCTTTCATCGCAAGTAAAAAACATTCATGAATCTTATCACAAAGGTAAATATTTTTGGGGAAGTTAAGTGTCATATGTATACGATAGAGTGGCAGAAGTGAGGATTTCCGCATGCCCACATTCTCATTTCTCTCAAAGACTCTCTACACGTTCACAGATTGGATGACTCTATTAGTGCAGAAATCTCTAATCCACAAGAGGACCCTGATCTTTTTTGCATTGTAACAAAGCAAATGGTGCATGGCCCATGCGGAAGCATAAATCCACGTTCTCCATGTATGAAGGATGGAATTTGTACAAAGCGATACCCTCGCCATTTTTCGAATGAAGCACAAATTGGACAGGACGGATATCACTATATCGTCAGATGGGGATTTACTACAAACATCAGTTTTCGAGGATCAGAAGTGCCTGTGGACAATACTTAGATTATACCGTAATGTCAAAAATTTTCAATGCGCATATCAACATAGAGTATTGCAATTCTGTAAAGTTTATCAAGTACGTCTATAAGTAAGTCAACAAGGATCAGGCATGGCTGTATTTGAACTCGCCAGTGGAGAAAACGACCTAAATGAAATCCACCAAAATCAAATGGGCAGATACATCAGCAGCAACGAAGCAGTATGGAGAATACTCAAATTCCCGATTCACGAGCGACACCCCACCATGATTAATCTAAGCGTACACCTTGAAAATGGCCAGAGAGACTACTTCACGACAGAAAATGCTGTTCAACGTGCCCAAGCACCTGAGGAAACAACACTCGCATATTTCTTCAGACTTTGCACCCAAGATGAGTTTGCACGCACCCTAATGTACAATGAAGTAGCCAAGTACCACACTTGGAACATTGGATGCAAGACATGTCAACGTCAAAAACAAGGGCAGGTTCTACTAGAATAAGCAGAAATAAGTTCCAGCGATGCCCTTGGCGGGTGTACATTGTCCATCCAATCCATAGACGAAAATCAAAGAAATTATGTTTGTCTTTATATTTTCAGGTGTATCGGTTCATTTGAAATTTCATTCGGCTTTCATTCTTTAACATTTTACTTGGTTTTTAAGAATCATTCTTATTATTCCTAAATTTATTCAAAATTTCATTCGGCTTTCATTCTTTAACATTTTACTTGGTTTATAGGAATCATTATTATTAATCCTAAATTTATTATTTTTTCAAAAATAATTGTTTATTTGGTCATGTAACTTCGATTTTAAATCATTTCGTTGTATGGCTTCAATTCAAAATATCAATTTTCGCCTATTAACTATTTGAAACAGGATCCGAAGATTTTATTATGTCAGTCTAAATGAATTATTACTTCATTTTAGTGGGCAAACCAACTGGTTGTTCCGAGAATCTATTTTTTTTTTACTCAGTTTAAATTCTAATAGCGTCATTTGCACAAACTTTATAATTTCATTGTTTCCTTTTACTTTCTCGTATACGAAGTATACAAAGAGAAAGTATTGTAATCGTCAAAAAATTGGAACTCGAGATTTTGATTAATCTCCAAGTTTTAGGCCTCCCTGAGTCCGAAAAGCACAATTTTGGAATTATGTCTGTTTGTCTGTGTCTGTGAACACGATAACTCGAAAATTATTAAAGCTAGAAGAATGAAATTTGGTATGTGATCTTTACACATAATTTGTAGGTTTCTATAAAATGTTGGACAAAATCTGTCCTCGGGAAGGATGTCTGCCTGTCTATCCGTGTTCATCTGAACACAATAGCTCCTTGCTGGAAAGCTCTCGTCATTTGCAGTCTCTTCCACCCTCTGTCAGTCTTGCATCTCTAATCCTTATGAAAATAGAGGGCGAAATGTTCTTTTTTTAATATTCACGGACTAAAGGAATCTATCTGCCATCTTCTTCCCCGTCGGAAAGCCTTCCGGCTTGTCGACAGGCATTTTTTTTCATAGTCATCGTACTTAGTGCATAACTTTATTATTATTAATATACAATTTAAGGAAAACTCAATTCTTTACAAGTTTCGTTCTCTGTGCTCTAATCCAACAAACTGTACTTTTTAACATGATGCTTAGAATCTCTTCTTTCTAACTTTTTGTTCTGCAAATTTTCAAATTGCGTAATCACAATCGATACCTTCAACTACACTATTTTCAATTGACTAAACGGCTAAGCTAGAGAGTCTTTCTTGGTTCATAAAGGATATGAGATAATTCTCAATTAGTTTGAGTTTCGAAAAACTCCTCTCACATGATGCAACAGAAAAACAAAGTTAATAAAAATCTTAATGCTAAAGTGAGATTGTGAACACAGTCGTTGTAAATTATACTTAAAAAGATTTTTAGAAATTTATTCAAATAAGAGGAAAACTGTACGGCAATTTCTTTTATATCATTAAAAAAATAAGTTTGTGAATTTTCAGATGGTTTAAAAATCATTTTTTCGGAATTTCTTAAGTTATCAAGAAAAAAAAGCCGAAATTTCGATTAATTTTAATTATGTAAAAAAATAGTTCCGAGGTGCTACCACAAAGTGCTTTCCACCTTCAAAAGCATACTTGAGTCAAATTTTGTAGCTCAAGGTCCACGGTCTTGTCTATAGAGCCGTAGCCTTCGATAGAGCGCCAACACACAAATACATTATCTTTTGTTAAAAGTAGAGACTAGCAGAACTCGCTGTGCTCAGCACTGGCCCCGCCACCTCGGCACTTAGTGACTCGCAATAACTACTTTTTTCAGTTTTAAATAGTGCGCATAGATTAGTGGAACAGGATATGAAACGAAAAATCCACATATGAGTTCTAATATTTTGCACAACTTTGCCTAAAAGTTTTCAGGACCTTAAATGTAGTATGATATCGCTCTGATATACCATTAAAGTTTCCATCTCCTACAATGGATATTTTGCAATTTCTTGAAGAGCCGTATATACATTGAAGTTCGTACAGATCAAAAATACTATTTTTAAACTTGCGCAATACACTTTGGGCATTCTGATTGGTTAGCTACGCTTGCAAAGTGACAAGATGAATTGGTGAAATCGGTCCAATTCTTGAGATTTGGGACTCGGTCAAGGTTTTTCCTCATAGAGAATGTACAGTGTAGTGTTTTTGCAATTTCTCTCGAAAAATGGAGGATGTAGATGGGGAGGCGACTATTGACGATGTATCTGGGGGTCGTGAGCTGTAACATAAATTAAAAATTGGCGAAATTGGTGCCGTAGTTGGGGGGGGGGCTCACTCAAGAGTTTTTTCTCTTAGAGAATGTACTGTGAAATGTTGAAAGCACTTAATCGGAAGGATTTTGTTATAACTGCAAACTCAAGAGTAAGTTGACACTCATTTGTTACTTTTCTTTAATTATAATTTATAACTTTTAGAGAATAAGTATTCCACTGAAAAGCAAAAGTGTTTTAAATTTTTCCCTTTCATTCTGTGCATTATCTACCGCAATCTAGTATAGTAAGCTCATCTATCTTAAATTTCAACACAATTTAATTTTTATATAGCTATGCAAAAATTAAAATGCAAATATCTAGTAAATTCTTTAATTTTCACACGCTTTTGAAAATTAATGATAAAATTAACGAAATACTGCTTTGATAATTCTGATAGCCATCTGGCGATTTCTGGCGACATACTGTCTCACCTGTTCAGTGTTTGTTTACTTGTTCTGAGTTAAGAAATGTTTCTTCCAAATTAACCTAATTTGTTTTAAACTCCATGAAATTCATTTCAAAATTGCATCGTTATTAAAATGCTTAAAATATTACAAGAAAATAGAAAATAATTAACATATATTTGTTTAGATAAGAATTAATTCAATAAAAGAGGTATATGTATAATTTTTCTAATAAATCGAAAGACTGGAGTTTATTTCATATATCAAATAATAACTATTAATTTTTTGCCTATTACATCTTTATATACGATCAGTATAAATTGTTTTTTATAAAATTATTTTGTAATATTAAGTAGTAACTGATTTCAGTTAGATTCCAAGACTTTTAAGTTTTCTCATTTAGCAAATTTAAGTATAATTTTAATGTTTGAATGTGATAATAAGTGATGAATTCCAATTTATGTTTACCATGACCGCTCACTTGCATTAAATTAGCAAAACTCACTTTTTAAGCTTTTTGTTTAAAAATAACTTATGTTGACCAATGATAAAATATACTATACTGTTAACATAAGACAGACTACACTCAAAATGTTTATAACATAAAGCATACAGCACAATAGTTAATGCTGTTATAATACATTTTCTTTTTAATTTTTGGAGAAGTTGAAAAATTTGAATTAACAATTTGTATTTATTTTTTTAGGTGTGCATGCAACAATTATCTGAGGATTTGGTCATAAAGGAATCGTCATTTGTTGATTCTATTATTGGAAACATAATCAAAATCCCTTTGTCGCATTTTAAACTGAAAGAAGGATCCGTCTCAACTATCCTTCTTGGTTGTTGAGGTTACATGACAAAGAACACGCTATCTAGAGAAACACGTGAAGAAAAAGACAGTTTAAAGTCAAATGAAGAATATGAGAAAAATCATTTTTTCAGTGATTCTGAGGAGTTTAAGAATTTACTGAAAGGTCTTACCATCGATTCTTTTTGGTATGCGCATGAACCTTCAAATAAAACTTGTTTTACTTCACTTGTATATGTGCCATGTCTAACTGTTAAACAATCAATTGTTGTTTATGATGAGTTAAAGGTTGAAGCTTTTTCAAAAAAAAATATAAAATTCAGAAAGGTGGGTAAATTTCATTTTCCATATAATTCAACATCTATTAATGAGTTAGATGAATTGTTCTGTGAGTTTAAATTGTATCAAAATAATGATAGTGAAAATAACTGTTCTGAAATTGTAGATGCATTACATCAGTTGCTCAAACAGTTGAAAGAGTGTGTGTCTGATGAGAAAGTTAATGTTATTGATTTTCTTGCTGACCAAATTTCCTTGTTAGTAGTTCAAAAAAAATTTGTTACGTTACAGCTCTGAACTGTTAATATTTTCAAGTTTACTTCATTCAATTTTTCTCCATAGTTATAAATTTCTTAGAAATTCTAATCAATTAATACTCCCCCATTCATCAACAATTGAAAGAGTCTGTTCATCTTTTAACTTAAATCCAGAGATTGAACAATCTGAGGATAATTTCTTATTATATGCAAAAAATAAATTTCACTGTTTAAAGATGAAATTTTTGTAAAATATTTTTCTTTCATTATTCTGTAATCATGGAATTGCGTAGAACTGTTTGTGTGTTAGTCTTGGATGAATGCATTTTTATCTGTACATATTACAGTATCATTTTTTTACTACTCCGGCATTTTGAATAAATTATTTTTGTTTATTATTATGTGTTCTCTTTTAGTGAAAGTGCATTAAGGTTAGCACGCATTTTATAAATTTAAGAGTTTCAAATTCGACATTTAAGAACCTTTTCAAAATTCGAGGAAAATATTTATCAGGAAAAATAATTTCTTATGAAAGAATGATTATTTTAAGAAAGTGGTTGAATACAAATTCTGATTAAATGATTTCAAGCTGAGTATTTCGTAAAAGAAATTTACATTTGTTTATATACAATCTATGTATAAAAATATATATTTTATAAATATGTAGAATAGATGTTTCACTAGAAATCTCTGACTTTGCTAATTTAAAAGAGCCAAGATTTGATTCAAAATTATTTTTACCTATTTATTTGAACCATTCCTATTTATTTCCAAAGTTTAGAATTTTATGTGGAGCTCCTGAGAAGTTTACCTTTCGAAAAGAAAAAGTATACAACAAATGTGTTTTATTCACATAATAAAATGTTAATTAAATAAACGAACGTAATTATCGAAATGCTGCTTTTAAGTAATTCTGAACTTCCGAGAAAACGGCGCTACAACAATAATTATATCTTCTGAAAGATTTTTCGGCTTTAATCGTAAGTAAAAATAATTAACAGGCAAGAAAAATTAGAACTCTTCTAGCCGAGTCTGTTGGAACTCGGAACATCGACTCGAATTCTGCAACGATATTTACAGCGGAACGGACTACTTCAGTGACGTCACTGATCCCGCGCGGAGACTTTCTTATACAGGGGTAATGTCCAGTAGGGTGGCCCTCATTATAATGGCGAAAAATTTACTTAACATTTTTTAAGCGCACACTCCAACTTTTTTTCCTTTTACCATAATGCGTAAGTACACCAAATATTTTTTAAATATATAAAGGTTAACCCGTGCTGCATCGAGCTTGATTAACCCATTGCGGACAGATACGAGGAGTGCCAGTGGGTATTTACCATAAGCTCAATAAAATTTATCGAAGGTGGAGTATGACCTCGGAACCTACTTATTCCGACACTTTCACTGACAATGAATCGATCAGTTTGGTCTGATCGCGCTTGAAAGTGCATGAAACTCTCCCCATAACCCAACCTGGCTATCACGAAACGGCTGGACATCATCCTTACAGAGCAATATTCGGTTACTGCTTTCTGTGGTCTTGAAAAAGAAATTGCTTTTGCTCTTCTTCCACTGTTAAGAGTCGATTTAAAAGCTTGCATAAATTTTACCCCTGTTTCGGCTGTAACACTGAGTTTCCCCGGAATGTTTCTTATGACTTTAAATAAGAATCGTCCCTATTCCAAAGACCAGGTCTGAGATTCAGAAATCCAGTTTCTCCACACCCAATTTCTTTAATAAATTCAAATTTTTCTGAGAAATGAAGTCTGCTAATACTTTTTCTGAAGAAAAAACAGAATAAACAATCTAAATTCCGAATGACTTAAATAGTAAATATTCAATAGTAAACCTTGTTAAAAATTTGAATATCGTTATAATTTAACGATCTCCCTTTAATCTGTTCAATTTTTCATTTTTTATGTGCATCAGAAAGATATTTTACTTTACTGATTATTTCGCTCGCACTACATTTTTCGTTCAAGCCTTTATTCCATATAATTCCATGTTTTCCTCTGATTATTTAAAAAAAACAATTCCATATATCTGATGCCGAGATGGAAAATATCACATCTCTCGATCTGCATACTGCTTTAGAAATGTAATAGCACTGTTGATACAACAGTGATAGAACTATTTGTGTCGGAACAGAGAATTTGAGCCTTCTCTTCCAACCCCCAATCTTTTAGAATACTCCAGAATGCCATAGTTTGTTTGCTCCTTCCCTTAAGAATTTTCTAATTTTGGCACCCGACCAATTTTTCTTGATGTTTATATGTGACAATCATAAGTAGCCTTTCACTTTTTAAATCTCATTCATTTAAAACAGGTAGCAATTTACCATCCCAAAGAAAGGATACGAAACAAGGTTCATTTCCTTTAAATTATTCTTTAATCTTAGTAGCCTTCTTCTTATGAAAAAGTTCCAGATATCCTTGCATCGTGTTTCGATTGCTTGCCAGTAAATTAATGTCATGCCTTAAAGAATCATCTATAGTTTCGAGAACAAAAACGACATTTGACTGACTAATGTGTCGTAGATGGAATACAGCCATTAATTTCGGAGTTCAAAAATATTTCCTTCTAAGCACATTTTTTATCCCGAATCCTATCTGCGGATCTTTGTTTCTCTTAAGAGACATCTGGGTAGTTCACTTTAGTTTTAACAACGTCCCGTTTTGAAGCAACACGAGTGTTATTTTGGGACGGACCTCGTAATTTTTAACCACGTTTAGGTGATGAGGACGACACCTAAGCTGGCACCCCCTCTCCAAACTTCCGCACCACACCAGCGGGAGGACGTATTACCCCCTACGCATTATTAAACGTGCAATGAGCCCAAAACACGACGGTTTTCAGTGGAATCGGGTTTCGAACCTGGAACCAACCGGCTCCAAGGTCAACACCTTACCTCAGGCCACCGCGGCCTGAGACACCTGAGTAATAAGTTGATGAAGGCCCAGGTGGATCAGAAATATCCTGAATGCCTGACTATTCTTCTGATGAATCCATGCAATTGTCTGGGATCTCGGAACTACAAAGAACCTTAGTCCATGTGTTTTCTTGTTCTCTGACTCTCAATAATGCCTTTTCTTCACTTCGATTCCCATAAAGGCATCCCCCTCCGCCCTGGCTCTCTTTGATTTAATAAAAAAGTTCTGGCCTCAAAAAAAGTTTAAAAGTTTCCAAAGTTTAAGCGCCGGCAGTGTCAAATAAATTATTTAAATTTGATGTAAACTTACTTTCTTGTTCTCTCTGCGTTTCTGTCCTCCATTATTGAAGATTGCGCCAATATGAGTACATCATCATAATTTTTTCTAGTCGCGATTTTAGGAAACCTTGCCTTCTCCCAAAAAAAAGCAAGCATTCGCACCCTACTAAATTGGTACTTTCACCTAGGGACAGTTTAACCTCTCATGTAAATTATAAAATAGCACCGATAGTACTTGTCGGTTGGTTGGAAGTTTGCTTCCGTTAATTTGGGGACCCTCGCTACCAAATAAGTAGATATTTCGATCACCACTTCAGAAATTAGAAGCCATAATTGCACTCATATTTGACTCGGACAGTGACTAGAGCAGGCTGAGGATGGAGAGCGCTGCGATAATATTAAAGAAAATCAACCCGCCGTGTGCATCCCTATACAGCGTCTGCAACGCAAAATCTCATTGCAGATTTTATCTGGGAAATACTCCCTCATGCTCCTTATAGCCCAGACTTCGTCTCCTATCCTCCTGAGCCCGGGTCGAGATCGCCAAAATGAAGATCGGTTTTGAAGAAAATGACAGACACGCGATAATATTAAAGAAAATCAACCCGCCGTGTGAATCCCTATACAGCGTCTGCAACGCAAAATCTCATTGCAGATTTTATCTGGGAAATACTCCCTCATACTCCTTATAGCCCAGACTTCGTCTCCTATCCTCCTGAGCCCGGGTCGAGATCACCAAAATGAAGATCGGTTTTGAAGAAAATGACAGACACGCGATAATATTAAAGAAAATCAACCCGCCGTGTGAATCCCTATACAGCGTCTGCAACGCAAAATCTCATTGCAGATTTTATCTGGGAAATACTCCCTCATGCTCCTTATAGCCCAGACTTCGTCTCCTATCCTCCTGAGCCCGGGTCGAGATCACCAAAATGAAGATCGGTTTTGAAGAAAATGACAGACACTTAATGAAAGTAGTGAAAAGCTATAGTACATAATATTTTGCACTTAATCATTTGCATACTATCATAACTAATAGTTCTAAATAATTTTGAAGATCGTTCTCTAAGCTGTTGTTTTTATGATTTTGACTGTATCTTTACAGTTTTGTTCCACTGCATGGCAATGCACCATTCACAAGAATAAATCTTGAAGTAAATACCTTCTTTTACTAAGTTATCAAAATATAACAAATCAGTTTTAAAGCTTGGATTTTTCCTCGCTCGGAGTAAATGAATCGTTTAAAGAAACAATCAGTGAGCAAACAGTTTTCTAATCAAAAACGCAATATTTCTTATTTTAAAAAGTTTGAATGAAACCTTTATAGCATATATTCCAAAATTTAACCAACTGAAGGTTTCCAACATTAATTTGTAACCTGTGAGGCGCATTTCCGAAAAGGTACACATAAGAAAACTAGGAGGGATGCGAAGACACGAAAAAATAATAATTTTTGGAACCAAAACGAAAAAATCAGTTAATGCAAAAATAAATTGTGTCCAATGGCGTGACTAAAGGAAGCAGAAGGCGCTAGTCCTACCCGAGCGGAACTTCAAAAGGGGTGGAAAAATTCAGAAATTAATTTTATAATTAAGTTTACTTCAGTTATATTTACTTCCTTTTTTGTAGAAACATGAGGGCTATTTTGAGCGCTTCTCGTAATTTTGAACCATGGTCAGATGAAGAGGACGACAACTGAACTGGCATTCCCCTCTACAAACTTCCACGCCGCGCCAGCGGGAGGACATTTGGCCTCCACGGATTTAACATGCACCAGACCAGCGTACACGGCGGTTCTTCGATAGAATCAGGTCTCGAATAAGGAACCCTCCGGCCCCAAAGCCGAGACTTTACCACCAAGCCACCGCGGCTTTATAATTGTGAAGAGTGACCATAAAATATTTTATGTAATTAGTTAATATTCTTCGCCTTTTGTCGGTAAATTGCCGATATGTGAAAGAAAACTGCGTTGTGGACGCTTGATTTCTCCGGCCATCTGCAGAGATCGAGGGCGTCAAACGACAAAATACGTCACAAATAGAATGATTTTTTCCCCCGAATTTCTTTTTTATTTTGAGGTTTATGTGCCCTATATATCTTGTAAAGGAGGAGTAGCATGTTACAAGTTCGGCCCGGGCGGCAACAGTTGCAGCTATGCCATTGCTTGTATATTTGACGCCAAGTTCAAATCTCAAAACATTGCTATAGGGTCTCTGAAGGACTGCCGTCTTCCAAACTGTCTTTTATCTTATTGGACAAACGGAATTATGATTTCCATCAGTTTTCTTTGCTTTTATTTCTTCCTGCATTTTTTTTTCTTTGCACAAGTAATATTATAAATATTTTTCTAACCTGCAAATAGATGTTCAATTTGCGTGAAAACGAAATGGAATTTTGAAACCTAATTTTCCATATTCCATTAGGAACCGTTGCATCTAACATGCATTCATAAAATATGCATGACCAATTGTCTAAGCCTTGTATTCACAAACTAAGCCTCGCCTTTTTCTTAATTCAGAAAAGGTAAACTGGACTACTATTGTTGGACCGAGAGAGAATAATTTTTATACCTGTCAGTCTTAAAAATCCAAATAACATTTTTGTTCAGCGCACGATACTTTTTATAATTTTTCTAAGTTCCTCTTTATACATAAAGATTCAAATTCTGCTATCGAAGAAAAGAGTGAAAATCGAAATGAAAAAACAAATGATTTCTATTTTTAAAAAATCAAGGGTTACTATACTTCCAATGTAAAAGTAGTTGAGAGTGGGGTAAAACCGGATACCTTGATTCTGGCGCTATCAGTTCTCCGCTGTAGGCAACAGATTCTGAAGTACATTCCACTAGTTAAGAAGAAAGAATGGCCATAGTGGCAGCGTTGTTGCTGTTGAATTCACTGCGTCTGTGAAGGTTTATTTGTTTTAAGACGTCAACTCTCTAATGTTCATTTGTTTTAAAACTATCCTTACTTAATAATCATTACAGTTATAAAAAATATTTACTCCAGCTTATTATATGTTTGCTAAGAATTTATACCATATCAAATAATAGAGATTTAGTTCAATAATAGCGTGGTTCTATTTCGATTTTTATAACCTCTGCACTCGGGTAAAACCGGGTACTGCAAGTGGCGCAAGACCGGGCCAGGCAATATTGATGATTATTTTGGTGAAGACGGTAAAAACACATCAGACGTTCATGGTTCATATTTTAATGATGTATTTTCTAATTTAAATAAATTCAAAGTGTGGATCTAATGTAGAAACTATCTTAAGTGGATCCACGAAAGCTGCAGTGGAGCGGAGGAAGAAGACAACTGCTTTATATGTGAATTTTGTAACTAATATTCTTAAATTGTCATCTTAATATAAATAAAAGTCATTGTGGCAATGTATGTGGCTATGTTCCACATATCCTTCTAAACCAATGGACTGTTTTCAACCACATTTTGAACACTTATTTTTTAAGACAAGGGGAAGACACTTATGGACTTTTTAAAGTCCAAAAGTTAATTAAACAGTCAGTTAATTAGAAATTAACCGCAATCGTTTTTCCGCAGTAACTTTGGAGCAAATTTTTTTCACAAAAAATATTTTTATACCGTCTTAAAGTTCAAAATTTTACCTTTCCAATGATAGCAATTTCAATTTTGCGCAATCTTTCCTTCAATTTTTATTTATTTTTCAAAATTTAATTAATTAAATGATTGAATTGACGCAGACGATTTTGAATGAAATTTATAGATTCTCCGTTGCTAGGCAACGGTGAGAGTTTGAACTACTTTGCCTTTATTTTTCCGATATTTCTATTTATTTTGTAAATATTTCTTTATCTATTTATTATTTTCGTGCAATTTTTTCTTTAATTTAAAAATCTTTTTCAAAATTAATTATTCAATGGCTGATGCAGTATATTTTTACCATTCATTACTGAAACGCCCAGTAGTCTGCCTAAGTGTGGAGTTGGCTTAAACATTTACCTCAAACTAAAAATAAATCATAAATTTACATTTCAAAAATATTTAATTTTCAAGACTTATTTTAGTTTTATCAAGATTTTCAGTATGTACCTCGCATTTTGTGTTACTTTGATGTAATTTTATGAATTTTTAAACTTGGTTTAGAAACGGCGGCGAGATCTTTATATAAATAAAAGACATTTTGACTATGTATGTATGTATATGTTCCACATCTCCTCTTAAGCCACTGAACCTATTCCAACCAAACCTTGCACACTTATTATTTAAGGCAAGAGAAAGATTACTGTCAAGTTTTCAAAGCCCAAAAGTTAGTAAAAATTTCAGTTTATAAAAAATGTTTGAAAAATTCGGCGAAACTAATTTTACACCTTATTGAATTTCAGAAAATTAGTTTATTAGTGACACAAATTTCATTTCCATACAATTAGTTTCTCTCTTTTTAAAAATTTGTTAAAGTTAATTTTATACACAATTTATACCAATATTTTTTTATTGTTGAAGAGTAAGAATAATAAGAAGAACTGCTGCCATAATAAATTAGCAGAATTCTGGAAGGACACTAAAAGAAAATTTTAAAAGTAGACGATTCACAACGACGATCAACAATTTATCTTAGGAACAACTATTGATTTGGTTTATTTTCATGCTTTCAATTAATGAAAAATTGACTATTAATTAATTGTTTCAAAATATTCATTAAAACTTTTCTTATACTTCATTATTTGTTAAGAAAATTTGAAGTATCTATATAACAAATAATTAATAATTTATAAAGAAAATTAACTATCGGCGCTTTTTAAAAATCGTCTGGTTCAATTGATATTTTCATTTGAATTAAAAAAACGTTTCAGATCATAAAAGGATTTTTGTGTATTATAATATTTTGTATAATAGTAGTTTTTACATTAAAAATATTAGACATGAAAGCATTTTAATCCGGAGCAACGCCGGGCTTATCAGCTAGTTGAGTATATATTTGGATAACAGTCCAGATAATAGATTAGAACTATATTCAGATAAATTTTCACATGAATTAGCCCTCTGATTAAAATAATAGTTTAAGTGGGCGATGTTTGGGCCCCTTACCTTACTAAATTTCATCCATCTGGTTTAATGCGTTTTTGAGTTATTGCGTTCACAGATAGACAAACATGAGCCTCAAATTTTTTTTCGGATTCATGGAAGTCTGAAACGTGGTGATTCCTCAAAGTCTCGAAGTCGAATTTTTTTTGACGAATGCAATATTTTCTCCTTGTATACTTCCTATTCGAAAAGTTGGTAGGAGAAATCATCGCTGTCTTGCATAAAATAAAAATGTCTCCTACTTATCCATTGAAAATCTAGTTTTCCCATTTTCCGATAAAGTTAACATGTGTATCCGATTACAGGGTGGTTTGACTTTTTTTTAAACAAATCATTGATAAAAAAAGTAATGAAACTATGACTTTTCAGGAATTATATATTTTACTCCGTTAAACAATGAATATTTTAATGAAATTTGACAAGCTCTATGTCGAATAGTTAAGCTCGCATAGCTTTTCGAGTCTTAGCTACAGAGTTTTGCCCCACTTTCCCCTGCACTTAAACCCTTCACTTGAAATCAAACATGTGTATTTATGAACACTGCAACAAACACAAATCCATCTATTAACTTGCGATCAGACGCCTACTATTCTAAAAAACAAATGATAATTTCTATTTAAGAATATTTTAGAGATAACCCACACACAAAAACTTGGTTTTCCCCTTTAAGTTAATTAGCTCTTCCTTCTATAATAAAAATATATATTACTATATTATGTTATCCGTTATACAAAGAAATAACTCATTACGCTAGCAGCGTATCAATGACTGCAATTGCTTAAATGAAAATATCTCTTAAAAAAAACCGTGGCCATAAAACAGTTCTGGATTCATAATACTAAAGTAACCAGTCATTCTTCCATGCAAGACGTTTATTAGTAGAACACTGAACTAAAACTTAAACAAAACTCTCGTTCGACCAACAGTTATAAAAGGTTACAGTTAACATATATATACATAGCGTGTACAAATACTTAACACCTGAATTAATACAAAAAAGCTCCGTGGATATGACATCCTCCCACCTTAAGTTGTTGGAAGACAACTTAACTTACAAAAAACATTTAAAATTTTCAGTTTGATTTAAAGAGCACAAAAATGGAAGACTTTTGGAAGTTGGGTTTGTTTTTCGTCTTTCTTTCAAAACAGATTGTTCGTCAAAAACAGGTTTGGTAACTGACCAGTTTTCCTGAGTTTGTAGAAGCCATTTGGGTCCCTCCCACCATCTACTGCATGATAGTTGGTGAGCATAACACCTTCTTGAAGGTAAGTCAGTAGGATTTTGTGCTCCTGGAAGATGCTTCCACAAGGTTGGATCAGTTAGTTTTCTTATCTCTTGAACTCTGTTATTGACAAAAACAGACCAAAGTTCTTCACGCTGAATCCAACCTAACACAGTGGTGGAATCAGTCCAGTAATGAGTATCGACATAGTCCCACTGGAGTGCGCTGAGCACAGATCTGCACAATCGTGCTCCCACCGTTGCAGCCAGTAACTCAAGACGAGGAATGGTGGTGGTTTTAACTGGGGCAACTCTCGATTTGGCAGCCAAAAGATTTACTTGAACAACATCAGCACAACTTGTTCCTTGGAAGACAACTTAATTTAGAACTAAGCAAACCCGTGTGAAACTTTATCACATTCAACCTCCCACCTCAGAAGAAACGATTTAATCTTTTGTTGTGTTCCTGAAATTATAAATACTCAGCTAAGTGCATGCACTATTAGCAGTTTCTTGATTTGAACGTATTTACAATCCCTCTTTGTATACAATATTTGATGTCAGAATGCAACCCACTTGATTTTTTGTCATTTTCGGTAATTGGCACAAAAATATTGTTAGTTTTAGAGATTCTTGAAAATGTTACATAGAGTTGTCCGTCAGTAAATGCAGCATTTAGCAAGTGTAATCCAGCTCTTTGAAGCATCAGTCCCTGATTCTTATTGACATCCATCGCAAAGACAACTTTCAGTAGGAACTGTCTTCCGGTTGTTTCGGATGGAGTGAGGTAATTCGTGGTGTGACAACTGTTTTTCTAAAGTCAGTTAGCCGAGCAGTGATCGTGTATTTATTCATGGAGGTGTGGAAGAACCTTCTTGGCCCATTGATTCAATCAATTTTAGCATTTAATTTTCTAATTTTAATTGTAACATTTTGTCTATAATTCAAACATGTTGAGTATATAGTTGGTTCGTTTGATTTTCCAGCACGTGTCACTTAATACTTTCGCCGCGACGGACGAGATATCTCGTCTTCCAAGATTATTCGCTGTGCGCTAGGGACGAGATAACTCGTCCTCCACAATGTTGTCAATATTGTTGCAGCGGGTCCAGTGATTTACTTATTAATTTTCAGGGCATCCCAGTTCATATAATTATTTTTTCACAAAATTATTTTATATACCAAAGTCGGTGGAACGCAACCTCAGATCTGGTTTCGTAAGGAAATAATACGTTCGCTAATAAGTTCTAATGAACGCAAGGATGCGCCAGGTACTAGAAATTATTTCATCCACCATAAATCTTCTGATCTGTCGCGAAAGGAAGGCCAACATTACATGGACATAATACCCGCAAGTGGACGCAATACACGGAAGTATATCGTCTGCAATTCCCACCAAATTCGACGAGAAACAAGGTATCTGTGCAAAACATGCACATCGCAAAATGCATTATGCGTAGTGCCTTGTTTTGAAAACCATCATAAGTTAGATAAATTCTAAACTTAAGCAAGATTTGCGATTTTTATTTTATTATTTATCTTTTTAAATCATTATAGGGATTATTATTTATTATTGTTGTAGGAAGAGATAGACATGTAAGGGTATTTAATTAAAGTAAAATAAAAGTTTTAAAAGTAATTTGCGTTTTGTTTTAACTTCAGCTCTAAAGGGGAACTCTTAGAGCAGGAGGTGGGATGAAGGCGCGCCATTGCAGCGATTAATGTGTTAAGTTGGATTAAGTTAGCCGAATTGAGGTTTACTTTAAGTGATTTATAAAGGTTGGCTTTGTAAAACTGGAAAAAAGATACGAGAAATAAGCGCATCCATGACGCCACAATATCTATGATATTTTAATTTTTCTTTTAACTTAAATTTTAAACAACAAATGGGTTTTAGTGTAAACTGAGTATGTTATGACAGACATCGGTAAAAAACGCCCGCCATTCATCCCATAGCCTCCTTATTATTCATCACTGCAGGCCTTGAATTAGGGTAGACTGGGACTAATTGGCCATAGGGGCACGTTGGGCCAGTCGCGATATTTTTAATACTTTTCAGTATTTAACGCTGCCATTCCAGACAAGTGTGTATTATCCCGCCTTCCTTCTTCCACATCAGCGTCATTGAAGAAGTAGCGTTCATTAAAGGACCAGCCAGAATTTTCTAATTTTTTGCTAAGCTGAATAAATTTCCTCACTTATGAATAATCGTTTTTTTCTTTGCTTATAAATTATAATTTCCATTTTTACAAATAATATTCAGAAAGATAATTCTTTATTGTTACTTTAGGGCTTGTTTGCTTATAAAAATGCTTTCAGAATGAATCCCTACACTCATGAGAAACAAAAATGGCGATATGGGGCTAGTTGGGCCATTTCGCATGGAGCACGTTGGCCCGGGCTGCTACAAAAGGCTTATCAGGATGTCCGTTATAGAAATATCTCTGAATATGTGGGATGGAATTGTACCAGATTTATTATGCAAGATACTTGTTATGAAAAACTATGTGGACTCAATTATGATTATAATTACACAATACTATTTGGCGATGACCATAAAAGCTGTATATTTCTATTGACTGGAAATGCACAAAATTTATATATAATATTTATATATAATGTGGATAATAACACAGCTAAGTTAATTAAATTAATAAAGTATAATAATATAGAAGGATGTTTTGTGATAGTCGCTTCATGTTAGTAGTGGCTCAACTTACCCCGCAGTCGGGCAGGTTGGGCCAAGTGACTTGGTGTCAGTTTGAGGTTTTAAATTAATACTGTTAGTTAATATATTCAAATTTTACTATGGCGAATTATTTTTGAAGGTTCACTAATAGTGCCAGCTTAAAAATCTTTAAAAAATTTTGAATTTCCTTTTTTTTTAAATTATTGGAAGAGAAAACGGCCCAACTAGCCCCGGTCTACCCTAGTTGACAAAAAAGGATGTTGATAACAGAAATAATATATAGGATTTTAATTGCTGTTTCAATCTAATGTTAATGATTATTTTTAAGCGATTTTATAATTTTTCTTTCTTCGATCTTCCAAGAAGTCATCTATTTAGTTTGCCTGATTACGAATGTATATTTAACTACCACGAAACCGGCGAAAGTGTTTTCCTCTCGACTTTCTCATATGCGTACACAAGTTGGCGCTTTTTGTACAAAGTTTTTTAGTACAGCGAAGAGAATCGAGTAAGCATTTGGAGCTCTTCCCTTCGGTCGATTAGATCCAAAATTTGACACTTATTTAAAATTTTGATATCAAAACTGCATAACAAATTCCTTCTATCCAGCCGGTTGCGCTTTTGCGTACAAATAGGTCAGGAGATAGTCTACCCTTTAAGGGATTTAGTCCAAGATTTGATAAACATATACAGTTTTTGTTTAAAGGCAATATACCAAATTTCAACCAGCCAGCTTGTTGCATCGTCTTCATAAACCGACAGACTTTATTCTAAACATGATTGTTTTTTTTCGAACTCAGGGAGATCTAAAACATGGAGATTCATCAAAATCTTGAGAGCGAGTTATTGATGATTACAAACAATACTCTCTTTGTATACTTCGCATAGGAGAGAAAAATAGCAAAGTTTCTCGAAATGAGATGAACGATAAAACATGTACGTCGCATACAAGAGTAATAACATTCACTGGTTTCATTTCATTTAAAGACCTCACCCGAATTTATTCGCTCTCCTTCTGGATATTGGGTTTCTTTCACGAACTTAATTCATTTGTTGTGATTTTACTTGAACTATTTTTCAACTGAAATGTTTCTTTCTCAGTTTTGTTAGGAAATATCATTGCTCGTGACATTCTTACACTTTATCACTAACATTTTATATAAGATTTTAAGACTTGTACCATTTGTTAATATAGAATTTTTCCTGCGTGTGCTGATCTTTTAACCTTTGTTTGGCGCAGTATAGCCCAAACCGGCTTTTGTGCCATTAAACGAAAAAATCCATTCCATTTAAAGACAACAAATCTTAGATTCGAGGACTGAGTGTCATATTTTCCAAAATGAAGAGCCAAAATAAATAATAATTTTACTTTTTCTCAATAAACCCGTCCATTTTGGCAATAAGCCCGTTACGGACACATAATTCTAACAAAAAAGAAACTTTCTTTCAATATTTAACAGTTACTTCCAGAAGAAATATTTTTTTGAAAAATTTATCAATTGGTTTAGGAATTTCAATGGTTTTTTTTATTCCATTTCATATAACTGACAACAACGCTAAAAGAACTAGTTTTACTCAAAGTAGAAAGTTGACATCTTTCTTTCTGTGTTACGCTTTGGCAAGTTGGCCTATGCATAGAAATATTCTGTATCCGCAGAAGTGCTAGTTGAAATAACTAGTTGTCTAGTTGAAATGAAATATCAAAGGAAATACCTCCCGAAAATCTGGTATCCTCCTTTTTAAATCTCTATAAGATCTTTCATAGATTCTTCGAACAGAAACGACTATGCTAATGTCACCCTATAAATTAGATACATTTACCAGAATCTGCCATAACGTTTGTTAGATTAATATTGATAAATGTAACAGTATTTCTCAAATAAATCAGCTCCATTTTTAATTCACTTCTTGACAGGATGTTACAAACAACCCTTGTTTAACTTTATCTCTATTGAATTAATTAATTAATTTCGGTCCTAAGTTTCAATACTGGTTTATGAAAAGAACATCTAACATTGAATAAATTACATAGAACAATTTATTTCATCCATTTCAGCTCTGAAAAAAGTTGGAATTAAACTGTATATGTTTAATTGCTTCATTTGTACATATCCGTACATGGCAAATCATTCTGAACATTATCACTTCACCGAATGACCTAGGTTATAAATCATTATTTCATATTCCTGAACAACATTCGTGTATTCATGAATACATTTCGTGTCAAAATACATCGCGCGTTATTCGCACTGCTGACGTGCAAATCCTCTTCAGCGTTGTTCTAAACACGTCAATCTTCTAAGCAGCATTTTCTTCAGCTGACAATGAACCTTTTGTTTCGCAGAGTCATGGGAATTCGAATTAATCGCGCTCTGATTGTGTGACTTGGAATGCTATGCGAAGAAAAAAGCCATTAGTTTACATGAATGAAAGTTAACAATAAATTATTTAAACTACAGAAGTTAAATATCCATTTTTCTATTATATTGCCCAGAACATTTCATCCAATAGAAATATTATTTTTCTTTAATGCCATTCGTGACTTTTATCGTCTGAGTAAATGGATTTGATCGTTTGAGAAAAACTGATATTTTTGTTAGACGATAAACTTGCTTTATTTCCATTTATTATAATTCATTCATCTAATGACATACAATTGCCATTTGTCACAGGTAACGTGCTATTTCACCTCAGAATGCATTATCTAAAGAATTATTCTCCAAATTTTTATTTTCAGCGAAGAATATTCTCATTGTGTGGTCTGTGGAAACCAGTTTGAATGGAAAAAGTTTTATTCTTTTAAAGTACGTTTTCTTTTATCAGTTAATAAAATCACTTAATTGGCTGGTTAGTTGAGTTTGATTTAATTATGTTAGCATTCCGTTTCGAAGAAACACGTGGACTATTTTGGAACGGATCTCGTAATTGACCCAACAGCCCCTGCTCCAAACTTTCACGCCACACCATCGGAAGGGTTTCTCAGTGGATCTTTGGCGAGATCGAATTTCGAACCTGAAACCCGCCTGTTTCGAAGCCAGATGTTAACACCAGGTCACCGAGTCCCTTGTTGATTGGCTACATTTTATTTCAAAAAGTAACTACCTTTGAAGAAAAGCAATCCTGAAACCTTCACTGCGTCGATATTTTTTAATTCAAAAATTAATGCATAATACATTTTAAAATATTTCTCTTTTTTTTCTGTCTGTTTATTGAAAAATGCGTATATCTTGCAAATCACTTTTAAACTTCGCTCATTCCTCAAGAAAACGGCAAATCAAAACATAACCTGTGCTTGTAATTATTAGTTTTCCCATCCGCACCTGTACTCCATGTGAACAACGTCGAGGTGGCAATATTGAACAACGATTCCATCGAATATCCATAGTGTGCACACAAAGCTACTATGTGTAGGATTCGTCACCGTGGGTCAAACGTTTTAGTATTGATGAGGGGGTGGAAATCTGGAAAGAGGGGTGCCGGCTCAGGCGACGTCCTCCTTTTATTCCTATAATCCTTGTACGGTTGCAAGAATGGATTTTAAATTAATAAAGCATCCCATTCCTGCCGTAACTAAAAACTGGTCAGCTTTGAAAAATTAATTAAAATTGAACAAAATGCCGCATGGAAATGAGATTGGTGTCATTGGAAAGCTAATTTTTGGAACTTTTCGATGGTGTTAAAATAGGTTTTGTACAATTATATTCTCTGAAGTTATTGGGAAAAACGTATAAATTTAAGGTAATTTTTAATTAAATAAAATTCTAATTAAAAGTTTGAACATCTTTCTTAGTGAAAACATTCTATCCAAAAGGCAACCAAATTTGCCAAATTTCAAGCTTCTAGTCCCAGTGGTTTGAGGGATTCGGTGATCAGTCAGTGAGTCCCTTTCTCTTTTATATATATAGATTTGGCAGATGAGTTGTGTTATATTTACACTAGCAGCCTTCGGCGACCATCTTGTTCGCAGGGAATATAATTTCAATTGAATCTCTTATGCGTAATTTGATATTCATGGTTCCCTTAACAAAGTTATTTTAAACTTCAAATTGTGATAGACATATAACCCGTGTTTTTTAGTAGCTTTGCATCTGTTCTGTTCATTGACTATATGAACGTCCTTACCGGAGTCAAGCAACTGTCTGCCTCATGTAATCTTCGTCAACTTCACTTTCTTATTCCCCAAACAAAATATGCGTTTGATTTCAACATTAAAATGGCGTGGCGCATTTTACATACAATTGAATCTTGGCTGTATTAAAACATGCCGATAAAAAAGAATTAAAGTTTTCCAACCAAAATCCTTGACTTATCGAATGTATTTCCTGATATGCTTAATATCTTGGAGGACTTTGTTTACAGATTTCACAAAAAAATTGACGAAAAGAAAAAAGAAAGTAAAACTCATCGCGATGTTACCAAAGAAGATAAATAAACCGGCGGGAGTAGTCTCCCCTAAACTTTCTCATACACTTTCTAAGCGGAGATTCGTCAAAATCTCGAGTTCGAATTTTTTTGACGATTACAATACTTTCTCTTTGTATATTTCGTATACGAGAAAGTGAAGCAAACAAACAAACCTGAAACCAAATATCTGTTGCCACGTTTCAAAAAAATATTACTTTGAAGCAGGTGCGATAAAATAGGCAATGCAATGAATACTAAAGCGAAAATTCTGCTTTGGAATTGAATTCCCAAGAAGACAATTTATACTACCACAACCTTAACAATTGCAAAAGCGCGTAAATAAAAGATTTGCTGAAATAATGAGATCGGTTTGAATATTATTTACAACAATAAAAAATTGTTACAATTTGTGTTTGAAAACATTATTTATTGTTGTAAATAAAATTTACAACAATAACAGATTGCTACCAGTATGCATTTGCATGAGAATCGAATTAAAAGAAATTGAATATGCAATTTGAACGCCTCTTTTTTGACGGACCTACATTCATGACGATAAAACTGTGTACCAAATTTTATCCATCTAGCTATTGAAGTTTTTGAGTTATAGTGTTCACATGAACGTGGACAGACAGACTTTCCGTAGACGGATTTTGTCCAAAATTTGATAGAAACCTACAAATTATGTTTAAAGACCACATACCAAATTTCATCCCCGTAGCTCTAATAGTTTTTGAGTTATCGTGTTCACAGACATAATTCCAAAATTGTGTTTTTCGGACTCAGGGAGGTCTAAAACGTGGAGATTCGTCAAAATCTCGAGTTCGAATTTTTTGACGATTACAATACTTTCTCTTCGCATACTTCGTATACGAGAAAGTAAAAATAAGCAGAATGTTCTTTCCTTAGCTTTCAACAATAGAAGAGAAACACGCAGTTAAATATTTATAAAAACAATGAAAAAGGCTTGAATTATATTTTAACTATGAAAAATATTGTTGTAAATTATGCATAAAATATTTTTAAAATTTGTTAAAATTAGAAGAGAAAATTGGGCGACAGCTATGTTGGTATCATTGAATAGATACATTTTTTAATTTTAAAGTGGTAGGAAAATTATTTATGCGCGATAATATAAAAAAACGCAAAAGTTTTGCTTAATTTTTAATTAAATAAAATTCTAATTAAACTTACGAAAAAGTCGCCCCGATGTGTGCATTTCTACGTATCAAGGCATATTTGTGCTAAACTTGATAACTCTGAAATCAGACGATCTCCCCTGTTGAACGCCAATACACACAGACCCACATTCGCTTTTATTATTAGATCCAGTAACTTTAAAGTAATTCAGTACTTTTATCAGGTCTAGTAGCTTTATTCCCAACGAACAGACAATGATGGAGTTGCGTCTGAGCAAGCTCTGTTTTATTATAATAGCAGAGTATAAAATTTCTGTGGATAAAGACAATTAAAGTAGGCTCACTTTCATATATCAAGGTTCAGTTGCAAATTAACAAAATATTTATACTGTACTAATCAGTTATGCGTGCTTATGAATCGTGCTTCTGCTATTTTATCTTGCCTATTTTTTAATAAAGGAAAAATGCGCTTCAATTTGATTTTCCAGTGTAAAAGATTCTTTTTGCAAATTTTCATTTCCCTTGTTCCAACTTATCCTCTTTTAGTAGATTGTTAACGTGAAAGGATATTATTTAGAAAAGTCGGAACAGAGGAATCAGTCAACACTAAAACAATTTTATAATCGTTATTTTACTAAATATTGCTTTTAAAATAAACTAAGATTTTAAGATTAATAAAATTAGCTTACTATTGAATAGAAAATGTATGTATGTAACTTCCTCAAATCTTCACTAACATTCACGAGCTGTCTTAAAGAATTGTGACAACATGTGAAAATTTTAAGGTAATTTTTAGCTTTTCACAAGAAATTCCACTTGGACACAAAATATGATCTTATAAATGTCTTTAATATCAGTAAATAAAAATACTACTAATAATTATTTTGTTTTAAGTAGTTCACTAGAATTAAAACACACATTACGGATACATAATAAGTGCTGTTCGCACATAAGTTTACTTTTTTTCTTCCCTGAGGAATTTTCAAAAATTAAAAATAGTTATCATTTGCAAGAAACTCGGTTATTTCTTTCATTTATTTATGCACAGAATAAACAAATAAATATTTGTTCACTTTTTGGTTACATTCATTATTTTGTTGCATTCATGATGTTATAATAAATGGTAGAAGGTTGTTAACTAAACATACTGATTAGATTATTAGAGGCATGCACTGGTCGGCCAGACTCGAAGCTTACTGCCCGATCGGGTTTGTAGGCAATTTTTGATGTTTCTGGCCTGGATCGCTTCATTTATTTAAATAAAATCATACTAAGATCTAATATTATGATCTTAGTCTATACAGGCAATTTAAAAATTACCCTTTTAAAAATAATTATAATTTCAATTGAAGAACTTCCTTTATTTTTCATCATAAAATTAAGTATTTTAGTTAGTGCTCCATTCTCATTTGTTATCGTTACAATGATTGTGACACTCGATTATTGAATTATTTTCATAAATTTCTTCCATAAAAATAAGATATCGAACCTATGAAATATATTTTCTTTAATAACATCGTGCCCGAAACATTGTTGCGAAAGCATATCCCAGTTAATATCTTCAATACATTTTAAAGTATTAGTAAATAGTAATGAGATTAAACTTTTATGCGATCAATAAATTACTGTAATTTGATGAAAATGTATTTTAAAATGCTTATTATTATGAAAAATATGCTCCTAAATTGATTTCTATATTTAGCAATTCCTTATATTTTTATTTTTAAAATTAAAATAAAAAAGTTGAGTTTTATTTTCCAAGAAAACTCAATCTTATTTTTTTATCATTAATTACTTTATCATAGTCCAATATTTAATTTTAAAATATTTTCTTTTTAACCTTTTTGATTCTATGAATGTTGTTTTGAAAGAACGAGGTATTTATTCATTAGTAATAGCCAAAGTATTTTGCTATGAGAAAGCAAAACTGCCTTTTCTTTTTTATAATGAACCCTTAAGTTTTTTTTATATTTATGTGGTGCAGTATTTATGTAATTTTATAAATGTATACATGAATTTATAATTACTGAATCGAAAGCAATCTCATTATTATTATCTACAGTAAACTCCCAACTATCCGGCCTAGTGTGGCGGAAGGGCAGGCCAGATAATAAAAAAAAGCCGGATTCGCCAGGATTCTATAAATTCTCATTTCCTACTTCACCCGTAAAATCAAAAACACCCTTTACTGCTAAAACTCGCTCTTTGTCATATTTTATGCCCTCTTAGTAATATAAATAATTTTATACTGTACGTTTTAGAAATTTGTTACAGAAACATTAAGTTTAAGAATAAAAATGTTGAAAACATTTCATGATAAATTTTAAAGTGTCTGACTTCCTTGCAGAAAACATAAAATCATGTACACTGTACAGCAGTGGTTCCCGAAGTGTGTGTCGGGCTCCCTAGGGTTACTCAACTTTTTCACAGGGGCGTCGAGATATATGCAATTTTCGTAAGTGCTAAAACTCAAAAAAATTTAATTACATTTCGTACCTCTTATTTGTCGGCAGTTGCTGTCATAAGATCAAAAAATCTGTGTGGAAAAGAGAAGGAGGGTGACTGTGTCCAGTGTAATTCCACCATTAGAGAAAGTGTGTAGTGATTAACAGGCTCATCTGTCCCACTTATTATTAACCCCTTGACATGCGATTTTAATTAACCTCCTAATTAGATGCCACCACCCATCTGGGATATTTTTTTATTATTTCAATCTATTTGAGATAGCAAAGTATACTTGGGACATTTAAGCGCGTCCAGTAGGGTGGAGTGAATATTTTTCTTTTTTTAACTTATAATAGTGCTCAATAGTTGCCTTTTGATGCAACAAAATTAATTTTGTTTTGACAAAATTAAAATTGATGACAATCAGAACATGTCTTGAGGAGCCGCAAGTTCGATAACGTTTCATAAATTTGAAAAACATTTTCTCTATTTCAACCTTTTCCTCTAACTTCTCAAAAGCTCAAATTAAATATTTTGTACTTTTTATTAATAGAACAAATGTTTTTAGAATGTTTAAAACCTATTGTGAGTAAATAAAAATATTAATTATTAGCCGAAAATGTGCAAGAAATTGGCTATGAATAAAGAGAGAATATGCTGTTTCTAATATGGAATTATTTCTCTGTTACACATTTAACTGACGAAAAACGCTTACAAGTACTTTATGCATCCTTGTAATTGCTGTTGTGTAGCAATTTGTGTGTGTGTGTTTTACCTATCAACCGATAATCAATAAAGTTAACGGAGGAGAATTTTTAGCACTGTGAGGTGATATTTGTTTGTGGGGTGAGTTCCTTCCAGCTCAATAAATTTAATATTTATATTTTCTTACAGCCCATATTTTTTATTGTACTATCGACATAAATTTTCTTAGAAAATTTCCTTTCCTTATCGAAATATATTTTCCTTAGATGCGAGTGATAAAGTGCATGTTAAAATATCTATGCAAATATGGGTCGATTTTGCTTAGTTTTATTGTTAAGGATAGAATATCGAGCATCTGTTTATAAAAGAACCTTTTCTCCTCGACGAATTTTATCCAAAATTTGATATATACTTACAACTTTGGCGTCAATACCAAATAACATTACTTTTGTTCGTATTTTTTAAAAATTATAATGTTCAAATACAAACAGACAGATCCAATTCCAAAAATGTTTCTTTTGGACCCAAGAAAGTCTACAAAGTGAAAAATCCCAACATCTACGGGTTGAGTCTTTTGATGATTGCAATACTTTCTCTATGTAACTGCTGGATTGAGAAACGAAAGACAGAAGAAATAGCGGTGAAGTATTCAGAGTAAGTGGCCACAGAGTCTTAATATAATTTTTCGCCCCTTGTGGTCATTAGTGCCTTAGAAAGTGTAAAAGGCGCCCCATGAAAGTGCATTTTTTTTTTGCTCCAATATATTGCGCATTCAAAAGTGACAAAACCTTACTGATGTTTAGTCTCCATGACGCGTCATGGTTATAACTGTAGAGAACTATACCCCTGCCCTTCGTTGCTATGCCACTGAGAAACAGGTGCCTAACAAAATATTATTCTTACAACAAAAATACTGAAAAGACTCGCTGAAAGTAGCATCTATGACCTGAATCCACAATCTACAACAGGGTTGGAATGGATGGATTGGAAGCCACCTACTGTGGTGTTGATTTTGTTCCGCAAAAGATTTCGGGCGACGAGATATTCTATTGAGTTCGCAGATGTCTTGTCCACCAACTGCTTCATGCCACGGGGGTGAATATTGCAACTATGCATAACAACAAGATTTGACTCATTTCTAAGAAAAATAAAAACAATTATTACTCTCCTTATTAAGTCGATAGCATAAGAAAAACAAAGCCATAAGGAATAATAAAGATTGCATTTTTTGATCTGGCAAAAACTCTCATCTCTAGCAAATGCAATCTCACAGTACTAATACTTCTCCAGTTGAAATATAATATTTTAAGATAAAAAAAGTAATATTAATATGAAACCTTGTATTCATATTAACATTCCTTTTTTAAATATCAAGCCATTGTAAATTAAAATGCAAGCAATACACAAACAAATACTAGAATAACGAAGAATAAAGTTAACTTTATTCATTATCTTTTATTGGCAAAACACAAAATACATTTTGTTACATAATAATAGACAATGGCGGTGAGTCTGGGTGCTTTCTCCCCACACACTCGGAAGAAATTAAATTTTAATTCATTTTAACTCCCTAAAACGAAGAATTATAAAAAAGCAAAGGAATCCGGAAAAAAGCTAATTTTGTAGCTAAATTTTTAAAATTGTTGTCTATCTTCTATACTCCCAGGTACTTTAAGTTGTCTACGTCTGTTCAATAAATGTTTATGTGATTTAAAATGTGTTTTGTTTATTTTTACCTAAACTATACAAAAATTATTGACTATGTTGCAAAAAAGTACTTGTTGAAGTTTTTCATACGGCTCCGTGGAAAAATCAGAAAGGCAAATCGAAAATGTTTGGGAACCATTGCTGTATAATATGATACACGATATATATTCATATATATCGCGTATGTATATATGAACACATACACGATAAAATAAGCAAAACATTAACGCAGGCTTAATTCTTTAAAAAATATTTATGATTATTTTACTGTTCATTGATAAATAATTACACTAATGTGAAAATTTTTAACTATGCTGGATAGTGCAGAGATCGGATAGTCTACTCTTTTTTCAATGCGAAAAAAACAAAATCGGTCGGGCTGGTACCAGCGGAACCAATTGCGAAGGTTAAGACTGGATCATATCGAAAGATGTTCAGCTCAAGTCGGAGTTTGAAGTCCGGCTCGTGCAGAACGCTGTTGAGAAATGTCAAAAATAAGTAAAGCTCCGTTCTTTCAACGACCCAGGCTCAACACGAGTGTTGCAGACAAACCAGCCATCCCGACAAGAAACCAAACTGCCCCTGCGTGGTCGTTTTCCTCCTTGAGCTCGCTGGGTGTCGGCAGGCGGTCACGCTGCCGTGAGGGCAAATAGAGCGCCAAGTGAACCGGTACACCCGATATGCCATCCTCGGCACAAGGGGATGGAAGATGCACCGCTCATTTCACGCTTGGTCCGCTCCCCCTATAAAAGGCGCCGAGGCCTCCTCTCGACTCCTTACTCACTTCCTTCAACCCGCTCGGTCAAGTTCAAGATCCAACTCCGCATCTTCTCTCTCCGGGGACTTTTAAACAGCAGTCTCTGCGAAGAGACTGACTAGTGTGTGCCGAAGACGTGCTCTTCTCTCAGTGAAATCTTTCATGGACTTATAATACCTTTATTGATTTTGGACTTTGGTTTTTGCTTTGTTCCGAAGAGGCAAAACTGAGCCGTGGCCTTGCTGTTGGAAGGTGAGAAGAGTTTTCTACTTTCGGTAAATACGAACGTTGTTTCGCGAATATTTCTTATTAAGCATTGGAAAATTTCGTTTGGAAATTCTTTTCCATTCTAAGAAAGGATAAATCGATATATAGACATAAAAAAAATCTCACTTTTGCAGAAAATATATTCATCGAGTTTCAGATCTTTTCTGTGAGAGGGATATTTTATGAAAGAAACAAGGAAATCTTTTAAACTTAGCGGAATAATTTATTATTGCATACCTGACTTGAGAGGTTTTTCTGTGCAATCCATGAATATTTTTAATTCTTAAATCAAGCATTTTTCGTTTCCAAAAGTGTATTAAAATTTTTCTATTAGAAATTATTTTTTGCATTTCGCTAAGAAATAACGTACAGAAGATTAATAAATAGTTGCCACGCACTTAAATAAATAATAAACATTTTTGAATGGAATTTTCATTCTATTTCGTAGTAATTAATTAAAAATATGCTTTGTCAATAATAAGTAACTAATCATAAACTTGAAAATTCGATAAAATTGATAGTAATCATATGGGTAATATTATTTTTTATATTTGTTCTTTATAAATGAAGAGGATTGCTATGAGAAAATATATACTCTAAAAATTATCTATAAAAACTAATTTAACTTGAATTATTATTTATTCAACATTATTTTAATTACTGAACTTTACGTTCTCAAATTTACAGCTATTGGCCTTTTTTCTATTACTATTAAAATCTACTTTTTATTTCTTCAAATATTGTATAATTAATAACCATGTAAAACAAAAGTATTGCACAAAATAATATTGTTGGAAATTTTGTCTATGAAACAATATTTGCAAGAGACAAATTTTAGTACTTTCAAGTACCTTCTTATACGAAAGAAAAACTGGCTAACAAAAGTATAGGTTTCCTGATTTATAACTAGATAAAATGTTTTCCTATACAATTTGCTTAACATTATGCACTATTTTAACTGGAAAATTGCTGACGACATCAAAATTGTTTTTTCTGATAATTAACGCTTATTTTTAATAGCGCCATGGTCTGAAAAGAAGCTTTAGAAATTTTCAACTTAAAAAAATGCTTCTAGAATGCTGAATTATGCAAAATTTATATTAATCTGAACGGTAAATGAAAGTTATTAAAAAATACATATCTTCAGAAATTATTATTTTTTCTTCATTACTAACATCATCTCTTAGTAATGAAACAGATGATGAACATCATCTGTTAATGAATCATAAATTATGAAATTCATATCATAAATGAAATTTTATACTGACACGGATTTATTCCTATATTTTCTTTCATATCTATAAACAGTCTTCCACAACAAAAATGTATTTCATACATTTTATTGCAGTAATTCAGTTATTAGTCTTGCTTTCTTTTTCAACTATTGCGTTAATATCTATTAATACGGTAACTTAATATATAAAGCATAAATTTAATTCAGCCTTAAGTAAAAAATTTTCAGTCTTAAGTTGAATTTGTTTTATTGAATTTATTTTTGGAATAATTACGATCATTGCTATTTTATATCATTTTTTATCTTTACTCTTCTGAATCATTTTTCTTCGCATAATTAGCAGACGAAAATTTATATTAACAATTTGTTTTGCTCTAAATAAAGATATTATTATCTAAATACATTAAAACTGACTGACATCTCTTTTTTATTATTGTGTACTAGACTTCAGGTAAAAAATATATTAGGTTATATCTAAATTCCTGTAATAGCACTGATGTGTAATTTACTTGCGTACATTAGTATAAGAATGAATTTTATTGACTTTCAATGTTTAAAAGTATCTTCAATCCTTGTTTTATACAAAACTCTCCGTATAAGTCATTTGCAAAATTCTCCTCTGCACAGAGTTAAATATCATTAACAGTACAAAGAATCTTATACAAGTTGTTTTCTTAAATATAATACAGCTGTGCATTTAAAAGTAACCCTTTAAAAGATGAATTCTGGTTGACAGTTGAGAATTCAAATACACAAATATGATTGAGTTTTCGCTCAACTTTTAGAGAAATATAGAGAAAATACTATTAGAAGCCTAACAGTATATTTCAGTTGCGGAAAAAAACATACCACAAAGTGTATCATAAATTTTAAAGAAAATTTTAATTGGTTGATAATTCGTATACCCACAGAAAAATTGAATTTGTCAATAGAAAAAAGTTGATCTTCGAATGAAAATGGATCCTAAACAAAATTTGCATCCTTTCGAATTCATTTCTATAAAATCATCTTATCAAAAATATCATATATAAGTTCTGAGCAAAAAGGAAACACCGTCAAAATCCCTGAACTATGCATTACGTTAGAATAAAAATATGATAGATCAACAGTGAAAAATGTTAAACAAACAACGTTAATTTATTTCCGGACTTCGCGATTCTTTTAATGTTCAATGAAGCTTGAATTTAAAAAGTTATTCCGAAAGCAATGCTGAACACTCGTTTACTGCATATTCAATCAAGCTTGAATTAAAAGATCAGTTGTTTCGAAAGCACTACTAAAGACTTGTTTACCAATATCACTAATTAGTTCCGAGAAAAACAATCTTTAGTTCATTAATGAAGAGAGCGATATTGTAAAGTTGCTTTAATTCTCGCAACATAAGAAGTTTAGAAAAGAACTTATTACTTTTCTTAATCTGACTAATAAAAGTTCCGTTTACAAAAGATTCTTTAAAAATTTTTTATCTTAGTTATAGCAACAGATCAGCAACAAAATAAACAAATTTCGCTATTATTATTCTGGGTACCAAGTACAAAATTGGCATTTTGAGATACAGCTGCTTTCTAAAAACATAACATAAAAAATTCTCAAGTTGAATGTCTTGAAAACAGTCTTATTAAGTTAATGGCCTTTCATAATAACTTTAATTAAGATGAAATTTCAAAAATCGTCGTTCAGGCAGAAGTCACCAAATTCAAAACTGTTGATTCGAGATGTGGTCAATTTAAACTTGATTAATTTTGAGTCGTTATAATAAATAGTAAAAATTATTTTACAGATATCTAGCGTCTACTGTTGACTTGCTGAGGTTTAGATAACAGGCTTCTATCTAAGTGCAAATTCTAATAGACTGTAGTAATCCGTCAAAAGGTTTTTGTGGATTTAGTGACTTCTGCCTGAACGACGAGGAAATGTAGTATAAGCTCAAGAAAATAATTACCTGACTTTTCGTGATTATAGAATTAGCATGTTGAAACAATTTTCGAGTTCGGGTAAAGCCACGAAAAATTGATTTATGAAGCATTCCAATCAGATTAGAAATCAAATTTACAAACTACATGGACTAGAAAAAGTGAGCCACACTTTAATTTTTCTGTTATTCACTTTATGCTTTTTCAGTTCTCACATTTGGCCGGTTCTTTTTTGTTGAGGGGGAAGACAATTAGAATCGGCTATAAGGTGCAAAATCGGAACTACAGTGAAACTTTGATTAACCGTCACTCGTTTAACCGTCAGTTTCTGTTATCCGTCAGTGTGTAAAAAGAAAAAAAATAACTTTTGTTTATAGTTTTACCATATATTTTTGCGCGTTACTACCGTGCTTACGTGGCAAGGTCGGAAGGGCGCTGTTTTGCAAACCTTATTGGCACGGGCTCGAGCCTCGGCCGAACTTCCGATCACTGCAAGACTAATTCTTTGTCCCATATCCATTCAGCCGTAACAGCATGGGGCGGCGTTCTGTACGTTACTACTCTTGTATTGAAGTTTATATTGATCGTTTTGTAAAATTAAATACAACATATAAGTATTATTCATTTTTAAAGGATTTTGTTTTCATTTTCGTCCCAAAACAGCAGTGAAATCACGTTACTGTATATATGCATTAAGATATTTCTTTTATCACAGCCCTGATCCCGACTGTGACGGTTAATCGAAATTCTACTGTACATGATTTTCCTCCTTATGACCGTATTGGCATTTTTCTGAGATGCAGTTGTTTTCCATCCCCTACCCACACGAGATAAGATCTATTCTAAAGTTTAGAATTATTTCGTCAAATATTCAAGCTCAATTCCCATACTCCATTCCAGCTTACTGTGATTTGACCTCTGTATTTTCTGAAAGCACCTAGATACCCTAAATAAATAAATCAGATTATTGAAGATGGCTTAAGTTTCAACTTTTCAACTAAGCTATAATGCTAGTTGAAAAATTTTAAATTGTGAATCAGAAATCTTAAATTATAAGTGATAACTGCCAGCTAATAAAAATATCTATCTCTTCCGTAAAAGCTCAATTTTTTTTCTTTGCTGCTGTTCTTAGATTATGAAAGAACTAGAAATAGATTTATTGTATTTTCACCGATCAAGATTCCTTTTCAGAGGGAAAAATGTTTCATGATCCTAACTCTTAGATGCGTACAGGAGTTGAGCAATCAAAGAGTTAATTAGTAAGTAAATGAAGCAACTTCAATTGAATGCTGTTATTTAGTAGTTGCATTAAAAAATGATATAGTTTTATTGAAATTGTTAACCACTTAGCTGCCGTGTGTTTGTCATACGTGCGTGAATTATTGTATTTTTAAAGTTAGAAGCTAAAATCAAGTCATTCATAGATACCATGCTTCGATATAAAAATTACTTGGAATCCAAAAGCAACTCAAGTGCTTCATTGACTCTTAGTTGAATCAATACGACAATACATTCCCAAAGCAGAATGTGTTATCTTATTAGATATTATGGAAATTTCAGTTTGCTTGCAGTTTCGAAGTAACACGAGGACTATTCTAAGACGAACCTCGTAATTTTGAGCCGTGGTCACATAAAAGGACACCAAAGATGGGACCACCTCTCCAAACTTCTGCTCCACCCTAGCGGAAGTGCCTTTGATCCTCAAAATCGGCTTTAACGTGCACCAAGGCCTCATACACCACGGATCTTTTAGAATCAGGTTCCGAACCTAGGACTCTCCAGTCCCGAAGCCGAGATCTGAAAACCAGATCACTACAGTTCGTAGATATTAAAGAAGCAAAGGGTTTAAATCAAGATTACTGTAGGGACTCCACACCCTTCTAGCTTAATTCACCTTTCTTGTGGATTTCGTTTAAACTGGCGCTTCAAAGAATGGTAACAGAACTGAATTTACAGAAATCTAATGTGATGAATATTTCAATATCTTATTCCCTCATTCGTGATTTTCGGCAACTCTAGTCTGGGTGGCGCCGAGTTTAGCGACAAATTTGAAACTATATATTCCCCTTCCTGGAATGTCAACTACAAGTCTCTTTATTGACAATTCTGGACAGCGTAGTTTCCAAATGTGAAAGTTTAACTTCAAAGAAAAAGGTCTGTTGAATTTATCTATCGTGGTTGCTTAGTAATAGAGATCTAAAAATAAAAAAGTCTCTCTGATGAAGATTTCTTTGTAACAGGTATTTTTGTTAACTTTAATCAGTTAAGCAAAGGGGAACCAACTCTAAAATGCACATTTGGCAACGTAGTTGTTTTCAAACTATTGAACTATTGCAGAAAAGCTTATAATCCTACTTTTTTCCCTAAAATTTATTCTTCCTTGATAAGTTGTCTTTAGTGTGACGGATTGCAACTGGCTCAGTGTTCTAATGTAAATAACCCCATTTAGATACAGTTTTAAAAGTGAACACGAGAGCAATAAAATAATGTTTGTTTCCCGATTGCATAACCGTATTTAATTAATATTCAAAGACCAGGTCGCAGGACTTTATGCCATGTCATGCCAAATCATTTCTATGCCACGCAGCTAAAGCTACAGGCCATAATTCAAGTAGCTCTACCCAAGATTATCCGTTTTCAGAGCTGCGAGAAAATAGCCCGCATTCTACCAATTACACTTCATTGGATTATGCTATCGTGTTAAAGAACATCCAAGATGTTAAGAACCATTAAACATCGTTCGGTCACGTCATCCTTTGTGATGTCCTGCCTTCAGATAAAGGGAGAAAGGAGAGGTCCTTCGCTTCCGGAAGGAAGAGTCTCGCTTTGTGACTTCGGTCGAGCAGCGTTGCACCTATTGACCCATTACGACAACGAGTTGGTTTTGGCCTACAGACTCGGTAAAATGCTATTTACGATCCACTTATTTTAGTCCACTCACACACTTTTGGAAGGTCCTCTCCGGGTCTTTTTTTAGCGGTTCCGACTCTTTAACTGATTAGTTTTGCCCCATAGACTGCTCAATGAGCGTTAGAGTTCTTGGACCGTGTTAAGTTTGGGCATTCGTTACCTACTCAGATAATATACATAGTAATTAGAACCTGTATTTATTAGAAAAGCCCCTCTCTATATTTTTTTCTTATATTAAAATGAGGAAAAAATTTACATTGTGAAACATAAAAAATGTCATTTAAAAAATTAATAAGGTTTTTCAAATCGGTTGTATAAAAAGCCAGTAAACTGGATTCGCCATTTTATCGGTGCAAAGAAATTTTTGATCTCATGAAAGATTCTCCGATCTTCTGAAATAATCTAAATCATCATCAAAAAATATAATTCTGAACCACTTCGGATAATAGGTGCTTAATTATGACTGAGTTTACTTTCTTTATTTGTTCAAAAACATCCTTATATTTTCTTGCGACCAGCAAACAGAAGTCAAACATTTCCAAGTTCTAGTTTTGACGCTTGACTACAGATGGCAAAATAACAACAGCCAAAAAATATCACATTAAAACCAAAGTTACGAAAGATTACAATTGATCATTATCTTTTCAATACGTTTTTCTTTTTTATTTACACTAAAGCAGCAATATTTATCTTAACAATTAGGTATAAAAATTAGATAACGCCATTTTGATAATTTATACTGCCGTTAGAAATATAAATAATTTTATTTATGAATTTATTTCTTCCTTTATTGATGTTATTAGGAAAAATAAAGTGAAGTATATGAAATAAGATGATTTGGTGACAGTGAGCCTTTTTAAAGTAGATAAATCTTTTGCGCTCAAATATTAAAAATTTTTGTACTCTAAATTGAGCTCAAGCTGGACGGAAAACTCCACAATATCTTATATTATATATGCTTTAATCTATATCTATAAAAGAAAAGGCGAATACTCACTTATATGTCTCTATATCATGCAGTCGAACGCTATAAACATACACTGTTATTTAAATTTTTCCAATGAAATAGGGTGCAATTATTGTATAATAAAATATTAAATTTGAAAAAGGAAGTATTAGAATCTTCAGATTTGATTCCCGATTGAATAAATACGTCCAATTATACCTTTTGAGATTTTTGTGACACAACATATCTTCTGAATTTTGCAGCATAATATCAAACTAGATAATCTGCGATCCTTTAATCCTTATTATTATTATTTTTCTATGAAAATAAGTTTTCCGTTAAATGATTTGGATTAACAGCTCGACAGATCGCGATGTCTTTGCGAAAAAAAAGTTCTCATGATTTTAAGTAAATAATCAGTTTCCTTTTTTCGGTGTTTAAATATTTGAATACATTTTTTAAATTCATACAGTTTTGATAACTAAGTCATGTTTGATAATAAAAAAAGGACTAAATCGACCTATAGTATGTTTTTCTTATTCTGTTTATGTTTGAATCCCATAACGTTCTTTGTGCTTGCGTGCGTTCTTCTCATTTTCAAATGTGCGTAAATTTCTGTCGTTTGTTTAAGCATTTATTAAAAGTAAATTAAACGCAATAGTTACAAAGTTTCAAAATGTCAGTTCTGATGAAGCTTAATTTGTTTAGCCAGAATGAATAGTTTTTTTTTGCATTGTATATATTAAAGTTATTCAGTACAAAGTAAATACAATAAAGTATTAAAACACTCTAGCTTTTGTCCTAACTAATGTCCGTACACCTTATGTCAAAAAATACGGTATTGACACATACAAGTATAATTTTATTATCTATTTCTACATTTTCGCAATTCTTACAGTTCTATATATCAATTAGATTTATTTTTCTTCTTTTATTTAAAAAAATGTGTGTGTGTTTTAAAGTCAGAAGCTAAAGGAAGCATAACTTGGAAATCCTGTGATTCTTACATCTTAGCTCCATACCATATCTCCCTCTTTAGAGCTCGTGTGGCTTCTATCCGGATGTAGGTGGATTTTACCAAACAAGAAAAAAATCATGCTACATGACATATGAATGAAAAAATAATAATTGGATAGCACATGAGTGCAGAAACAATATTATAGCAGTTATATAGAAGAAAAATAATGTACTATATTTCGAGTACAAGAATGCAAATGTGCTATGAGAACGAAACGCCAGGCATTGAGCTCTAGTTGAAGAACAGAAACATAGATGCAGAAACATCGAGTTATATCTGAAATACAGAGATAAGAAATGGGAAAAACTCATTGTCTTATCTGTGAATTATTATAAAAAAGGGTTTAAGATATGCGGCACGTATGAACCTCGGCAATAAAGCAAAATAGCATACATATTTGTAATAATTTAACTTTTTAACTTTCTTTAATTATTTTAACGATACCTCATTTTTAATTACTTCTACTTCCATCGTAATAAGCGCAATTCTACATTCACTTCGAGTCACGAGTCTTTCCGGGAAAATCCCCTTTCTTCTGTGTACTTAAACTTTCTGCGCATTCCTATCTCCCCTTTTTTAATTCCAATATGTAAGCTGACAACAACAGAGCGCCGCTTCGCGCGTTTCCTCTTTAATTCTGGTCATGGATATTCATAAATTATGATTCTTTTAACTAGTGAAAAGTAACCTAAATTATCTTCTACGATTCAATAAAAGGAGATTGTTTCAATAATGTCTTTTCCTTGACCCCGACGATATACACTTCACATTTACTAATGATGTTTCATATATATGAATCATAGAAGTAAAACGAAAAGAAAAAAATGTACGCAAGATATAGAATACAAAAACATATTAAAAGCATTGCGGTATGTAAGAAGTATAGAAATGAGAGAGAGAAAAACATTGCACTCTATACGAAATTCAAGTGTATACGTAATATAAAATGTGCTGTAAGTGAAATAGGAAAATAACAAATAAGCATTGCATCAATTTTGAAATATCAGCTAAAGTTAGATTAAATATTGCAAAATAGTTGAAATACAACGAAAGATAGGAGCATTGCTCTAAATAAGAAACACGTAAATAAAAGTGAAAACTTCTTAACACATGGAATACTTTCTTCATGATGAAATCCAAGATGTCGCACAACACTGGAGATACAAATACAAGATTTCAAAAATGTGTGGTTCCTATAAAATTGTATTGGCATTCATCCCAGTCAGAAAGTAATTATTTGTATCCAAAGGAATATCAGTTAGATATTGTTGAATTTAAATGTCCCATTGTTTCTTGAATTATTATCCTATAAGAAAATAAAAACAACCGGAAACGCTGAGCTAATATACATTCTGAATACAAAATTATATGGATGAAACATGCTAATTCATCACTACCGGTTTTAAAATAATCTCTTCGGCTAAGACTATTAGAGAGAGATACTAGACTTACTCCACTTTTGTAAAGTTATTTTTTCCCATTACCTCGTAAGAAATTTCGTCAACCAGATCGATTGACCCGAGGTATGCAATGCCGATTATCAATACAGAACATCGATATTGGATTTTTTTTTTCAGTTTGATTTCCACGAAAAACTAAAATACAACGTAAAAAGAAATTCATTCTGAAGAAGGTGAGGTAATTTAGGCTATGGACGCATTAACAAAAAAGTGGAAATATATAAATAACTTTAGAGCTATTGTTGCGTTACATACTTAATGATATCTGCCGGCATAATTTAAGGTCAATGTTAAAGCGATGAATACATGCCCGTTATTCGTTTTCTATCCTACAGAATAATTATTCTCTACTGTGTTAGTTTAATATGATAGAATTATTTTTGATTGATTATTAAATATTATAATAGCGTAACTGACAGCTAAATTAAGCATCCGGACTGATCAGATCGCTTTAGAACATTTTACTTCTAAATAAATTTGGAAATCATGTATTCGCTCATTAGATTTTTCATATTATCATCATATTTTATAAATAAAAATCGAATTGGGTTCACTTAATAAAATGGACAGTTTAAAAGTACATGATAGATACTGCATTTAGACTTTTCTACGTATTAAATTATTTTAGAGTTCTGTATGTTTTTATCTGTTTTATCTGTATGTTTTTAGGAAATTCTGAATAGGTTTTTATCCAAAACTAAATTCGCGTTGAAATGCTATCTTTCCTATTAATGAAAACTCTAATATTAAATATATTGCTAAGTATTCAGTAACAAAATATTTCAAAAATTCATGGTAATAATTGCCTATTCTTTCTTCTAAAAATATTACATAACTGTGACGCATGCTCTTCCTACAAAAATATACAATTACTTCTTTCCTGTTTCTAAAGAAACGTGGTTTTATCGTAGACATACTAGCTTTACTTTATTTATTGTGAAATCTTTATATGTTGCCATAGTTTTACCTTTGTTTATTTATAAATAAACATACTGCACTTTAGAACTGTCGGTATTTTAATTTTTAAAAGTGGGAAAATTTCTAAACATTAATTTTGTTGCCAATGAATATTAAATTATATCATTATTTCAACTCTGCATTTTATAAATTTTTAAATATAAATTCATTTTCTCTTTCCAGAAATTTGTCTACCCGCCATAACATCGCATCTAGTCACTGTAGAAGAATGGGAAGTTTAAGACCACTGCTGATATGTTTGGCATTATATCTAATCGCAAATCTTTGCCAAGGTAAGTTCCCTCTCCTCATTCTTTAAAATCACCATTATTATTCTCTCTCAGCCCTGCACGGGCACTAGCAGTTAAAAAAGTTTTTAATCTGCACTTTTCCATCTTTCTGCGATAAAAAGACTCTCATTCAATAACATTTTTACGTGAAATTTATGCATGATTGACTGATGGTAAAGAGCAAGAAAGTAGAAACCCATCAGATAAGCAAGAAAACCTTGACTTTGACAATAATGCTCCACCTTTCCTGGGAGCAATTGGCGAGCTTCAACAATGGACGGCCGAAGATACCATTCTTGCAGTATCTGATTGAGTCGGCGGTTTTAAACGTGCACCGTTATGGCCGGCTTGAAAAAAGAGCGAATAACCAACCGTCCTCACACAAAGTGCAAATTATCCAGGTCACATGTTTATCTTCTGTATTTCCAATTTAAATTTTTAGATTTTCGATAAAGTCGGACGTCGCATAACACAACATGCCTTTTTTACCTTAACGGATCGCCTCTGCGCTCTCAGTGCCGCAGTTAATTGAGATGAACTTGGATCGGTAACGGAAATGTTCTGTTGGTAATGGCCAGAAACAATGGGGGAGTGTCGCTTATTATTACTATGCATCTGTGCAGACGAACTTCTGATTCTGTTGGGAGAGTTCTTTGTCTCGTTCCAATGATTCTCGATTTCTGGTTTATGAGTTTGCGATTGTAAATTGGCAAAGGGGGAGAAATATTCTTTTTTATGACTCAAGGTCACGGTGTCTATCGCTTTGCGACCTAAAATTAAAAGTTTCGCCCTTGCATTGTTTTACTACTTCCCTTCCTCTTATTATTACCCTATCAAAAATAACGATAATAAAATTGAACTTGAATAAAAAATTGACTTACCTGACGGTCAACTACAAGATTTTATTGTAGAGTTGCATGCTATAAAATTTTTAAAACTCGGGTCATAATGGAAACTTGAATTTCTTTGTGGTGTTACTTTGATCGCTTTGATTTTGTTACTGATGAACTGATGCTAATTAACGTAATTACTTAATGTAAAATATACTGCATATGCAAAGAATGTCGAATTACTTTATAAAAAAATGCAAAGATGTTCAAAGCGGAAATTATTATTAGGATAATCAAAATCAAAATATGTAAATTAATTACGTTCATAAGTGAAAATATAAAATGAACCATAATTCCTATGAACCTATTCCTATGCGAATCGCAATTTTATTTAAAAAATGAATTACAAAGTAATATGCAAAATTAAAACGGTTAATCTAGACTTGAATTTCTTTTGAAATATTGATTAGAAAAAACAGATAAAACGTGCGTTTTAGAAGAGATATGTAGCATGCAAATGTTCGAAAATATTTTATTTCCACTGTTGTATAATAATGCTATCAAATTATAACCATTTTCCATTATTGACTAAAAAAAAATTGAAAGGCAGAATTGTAAAGACCTCCAGACCTTGGCGTAATAAATAACGACTTCCGGCATTTAAAATGCTTTCATTCCAGCATGAAAAATATTTTTAACTCACAAAGGAAAATAAAAAATGTTCTATGAAAATTACAATGTCCACAATATTTTATTATTCATTTTTCGTTGAATATGATCAAAATACTTGGATATTCTAAGCTAAACAGGTATTATATGTTAAAGAAAACTGTATTTGACAAAAATTCTAGGCATGTCTTTTAAATGATAAAATAAATCAAGATACGCGTTCCTTTTAAAGCATTAAGAACTTATATCTGCGATTGTAATGATATTATACATGATTAGCATAAATCTGGCGTAGTCTTTTATTTGGTTAGAAATAACTGATAATCTTATATAAGATCAGACCTATTGCAGATTTAAGAAAGCGTTAGTCGATTGCAGTATCAGAGTATGTATTTTCGAAGGCTGAGAATCGAATTCCGATGGTATTTCTGTTCTTGGGTTTTTATTTCCTTTAGTTATATTTCAAATTATTCTCATTTTGTTTACGACAATCAAATTGATATTCAATTTTAATTGCTCCAGAATATTCTTTCAATTTTCGGAAAGGACTTCCAGATCTTCTGTTACATGTATAAATATAAGCAATTAAGTTTGTTCAAGCTTCGGGGTAAGTGCTGTCTCAGATGCTTTTGTAAATAAACATGTTTTATTTCCACAAATAAGTTTCGTTTTTTGACACTTCATCAGTGATTCTGAAAGCAACGCTATAATTCATTAAAACCAAAATTCTAAAAGAATATTGGTTAAATCTTGAACTTCTGTGCATTAAGTTAAAACCTTGAAAACTATCATTAAAGAACAGCAACTTAGAAACCAAACTCTCCAAGACAGTTACATCAGGAACTTCTGAACGCCTTCAAAATGCGTATCGAAAATACACTGAAAATAATTCTTCCAGCAACACTGTCCGCTCGAACACTACTATTAGCCACGGAAAACTTATGATCTTTTACTTTCTCAGGCGAGCAATTTGCTCTGATAAACGGTTGTAATAGTGAGGGAGGTAGATGTTCTTTTTCTTCATTTGGAGATAATGGACCTCTGGCCCACTACTGGAGCGTTTAGTTCTGCAGAGGTCATTTCCTGTTAAATTCTACGGTACTAGCAAATGAATGGAACACCTTCGTAGGCGGTAATTCTACGATGCAGAACCGTTGACATCCAAGGTTACTGTAAATTGCCAGACGGCGTTCTATTGGGGTGGCGTGTTGTTTGCAATACAATTTGGGATTGCAAGAGGAAGGGAACTTTACTTTCGTTTCGGTGTTATTACTAACAATTATTTTAGAGGTGATATTCGTTTTGTAATAGTAGGGACGTTTGCGAATTTTATTCTTGTATTTGAATTTGGATCTATTAAGTGTATTTCTTTGGGCAGTCTTTCTTACTATTGGGTGTTGTCTGTTGAATTTTAAAGGTTTTGGTAGCGATTTTAGAGGTAGGAAAAGTAATAGTTAAACATTAATCCTTTAAGAAATTATTTTGCTATATCTTTTACGTTTCCGTTTCGGTTTAAACATCATAAGTAATTCTTATTACATTCTCGAGTATTTAGACAAGTGGAATTCGTTTTTATCTAATTTTCAAATGTACGGATTTGTAGTGAACGTTTTATGGCAATTATCCTTTGTTAAGACAATGAATCATGTGAGCAGCAAAATTAATTTTTCTAAATGAAGCGTTTATAGAAATAAAATGAAATTTATTCTTAGAATTTTTTAATGTAGAAGATAAATAAATGCCTCTAAGAAAATTAACTGAAATTCTGAGTGATCTCTTTATTTCCCGAACTGAATAATTTATATTAACTTATTTTTGTAAACAATATTCTTTATAATTAGATTTGTGATTGTCTAGCAATAATAATCGGAACATTATTTGAAATCCCAAAGAGACCGTAAGCATGAGATATTTTTTCATGGAAAAAATTCACTGAAACCTGCATTTTAACATCTGAAGGGATAAGTTAATCAATCAATACAATTTTTTTAATTTCTCCAATAAACAATATTTTGATTTCCATTTTAAATTAAATCTAAATCTGTGCTGAAATAAGAAGTTCTGATTGTCTGAATAGACAGAAACATTGCACTGTAAACATGCTTTGCACATTTATTTTACCAGATCTGTACTTCAGAAACTAATTACAGTTTACAAATAATTATATACATGTCTGACAACAATTTCGTACACAGTTCTAAAAAGTTAAAATTTCGCATCATATTGAAAATAAGCTACGATTATTACTTCTAAGTCATAAAAATTTCTTTAAAATGTCTAGTTACCCGTTTGCAGACATTTTCTCTTCGGTCTAGAGACTTTACTACAAAATATAGCTGAGAAAACATGAATGTAAGTCTTTTCGCCAAATTGCAATCGTTTACAAATCTGTCTAATCTCCATTGATGCCAGATAAAAATGTCACTTTACCACGCAATTCTCTACGGAAGGCTTGCGGATTTCCGCGTGTTGTTGTTTGTAATAGACTGTCATTACACAAATCTTTTTCTTTTTCCTTTTTTAATGGGAGCACGCTAGAACATTTGCTTTATGATTATGATGAAGAGATTTCGATAACAATTGTTGTTTTTCATGGTCCTTTTGCCTTCTTTTAACAGCGCAGTCATAACTGATCATAACTATGATTATAAAAAAAGCTCGTTTAGGATTATAAAAAAAAAATGCCTTTTTTCTCTCTTTTCCTTTCAAAGACGGATTTATAATAATGCTGAAATGATGAAGAGAAACTGAAATCATTTCAAATTCAGTGGTTTAGAATTTCAAAATAAATTAATGTTGCTTCCCTGATTTTGAAATAATATAAAGTCTTGTAAATTAACAATAGGGAAAATTAAAAATTTTGGCTTCTGAAAACTGCATCTATTTGGAAGTAAACCAGAATCAGCTCAATTGCGTTTTCTCTCTTTCTTACCACACATTTGTTTGGTGTAAAAGTGAAGTTGTTTATTTCACGGATGAACTCAGACTTCTCAGCAACTGTTGAGAGAACTTCGCATCATTTATCTTTACTTTTTTAAAGAAATTTATGAGCTAATTCTTAAGGTCATCGAACCAGTAGTAGACGCCAGTCAGTTAAGTTTCGAAAGTACGATTTTGAATTCATTAAAAGATTTTGGGAAAGCACCATTTTATAAATTGGAATGCTAGTAAGTGTTCTCAGATAATTCTAGTATAGTAATAAGGTCTTTTAACCTTCTTTGATAAGTTGGAACGACAAATTTTAATGCTGACAATTTTATAATACTGCATAATGTGAGTGTACGTAAGTTAATAAAACATGTCTTTATATTTGATTATATGGCATTTTCAAGCATTGTAAGGCATATAAAGAATGTCACTAAAAATTGTGACTTGCACAGTATTTGACATTGCAGTGACAACATATGATAAGGGAAAGAAATATCGAACAAGTTGACATTGTGATTAAACAGTAGATTTATCAAATTAATTCTTAAACTTTTCCTTTCACAGCCCTACTTTCGAATTAAAATTTTGTACACGATTTTAGCTACAGTTTAATTATACTGACGCCCAGTTTTGAAGCAGCACAAGGACTAATTTGGAACGGACCTCGCAATTTTAAAATGAGGTCAGATGAAGAGGACGACACCTGAGATGGCACCCTCCTTTCCAAACCTCCTCACCACACCAAAGAGAGGCGTTTGACCCCCTACGTATGATTTAAGGTTCAATAGGCCCGGATCTTCAGTGGAATCGGGTTTCGAACTTGGAACCCTCTGGTCGCAAAGCTGATAGCTTACCAAAAAGGACACGTTTCTAGTCACAAACCCATGCAGAAAATAATAGAAACGAGTGAAGAAACAATTGATTATAGATGTAAAACTGGTTCAATACAGTTGTTATAGAAGTTTTAATGTGATATTTTAAAATCATATATTGCCTCTTCAGTTATTTCTGCTGCAATAATCGAAGAAATTGATAAAAGCCTGGGCTGTCAACATGCTACTTGCAATCCCAAAATTTTCTTACACTAGCAAATTTCAATTTGCAATACATTGTTTAACGTTTAAATACTAAGTTAGATTTTGATGGAAATTACATAAATCTAGATTCGGACTTGATTCAAATTCAACAATCGTTTCAACGGTTTTTTTAAAACTTTTTCTTGTAGTTTCTATTTTAATAATAAATTTTCGAATACGTCAAATCGGTCGCACTGACAGCTATGCTGATGTATCGACAGAGGATCAAATTCATTTGCTTTGAGTAGCTGGATTAATGCTAAATTTTGAGATTCCAAAAGAGAGAGAGAGAGAGAGACCAAAAGACCGGTTTTTAAACTGTAGTCCCATCCACATCGTACTAATATTTTGATATTTCCCGCGGAAAGTATACGTGAGGTACGTATGTTTACGTACCTCATATACAGGGTGTCAACACTTATCGTGGTCCAAAAGCTAATTTCTAAACCGTTTGTGATAGACATATAGTTGCTTCAAGCAAACAAGAAGTTAGCTCCAGTGGAAAGGACATATCAAGGATGGTCTAGCCATTTTATTCCGTAATTTAAAATCAAAGGTAATTCAATAGAAATTTATAATAGTATTATTAAGTATTACTTCATCATCTAATATGTCTTGGATTGTTTTATTCGTATGAATATATATCTAGTTTTCTCAGATAGCTCCAAGCTGTGAAGAGAATTATTTTACGGTAGTTTTTCCAGTTTCTCACAGAATTATAAAATTGTTCTCGTGAATAATATTTCGATTCTTTTATCATAGAGAATGTTTACTTCCTGCGAAGACTGTCCACTGATGAGTAGCATGTCTTACAGTTCAGCAATATTGATTTTTGCGGAAATGGAACTGGATAGCTTTAAGTTCTTCATAAATTTTATAAGTTTTCACTCATAAAAATAGATTGGGGATTTTCAGGATAAAAATTTATCATATTAATGTCAGATCTGACAATTTGGTTGGTGAAAGCAGACTTCCAACAACAAAAGCGTCCATCTTATTTTTCCAAGAGCTTGAGGCTTTGTTCAGTTTATATTAACATCAGTGGAAAATGCACATAAGTTAAAAGATATCTTTACTTGAAGATGTGACAATTATTTTTTAATTATTTGCATGAAATAATCAGTAAGTCGTTTTCTTTGCATCAGAAATACATGGAAATGGTGTTCCAAACGATAGTGTTTGGAAATTGTGTTCCAAATGAGTTCGAACGAAATAATCTAATAAGGAGTATAAAAAGGCGGCAACATCATAGTGCATGATTTGAAAGATATCCCGAAGAACGAAGTGGTATATGTGATGTTCAATTATTGAAACTTTGAGACAAAGAGTCCAGAAAATAGCAGAAACTTTTAAATTTATTAAATGTTTCAAAAAAGGTTTTTATATCTTGTCGATCAATCACTTCGCTTCAAAATATTTTTTACTTAATCGCATGCGAAATATAAAAGAGAAAGTCTTGTAATCGACAAAAAAAATTCGAACTCGAAGTTTTGATGAATCTCCATGTTTTAGACTTCTACAAAATCATTTCTGGAATTATATCCGTCCGTGCGCATGTGAGCTCTGTAACTCAAAAGTGCAAAGAGCTAAGTAGATGAAATTTAGTTTATGATTGGTTTTATCATTAGAAATGTAGATCTATATTAAATTTTGGAGAAAATCTGTTGAAGGCTTGGCCATCTGTCCGTCTGTATATTCGCGTATATGTGACGATAACTCAAAAACGCAACGTCTTAGATAAATGAAAGTTGGCATGTGCAACATGGACTTTTGGAACCTCAGTGTGTTTTTAGTGCTTTTGAAATTATGCGTTTTTTCGTTTTAAAACATTTATGTGTTTAAATTTTTATAATTAATGTGGTTTTGAGCTTTGAACTGTTGTATTCTCTGTAGTTACTTTTTTTCTTTGAGTTTTAATTCACTTTGTGGCTTGTGTTCTTTGTATGTTTTTGATCATGCACTCTGTAAATGGAGTCATCTCTGTAGTGTGCTTTCTTTGAATAAAAAAATGAATGTTATCTTTCCTGTAGAACTGTAGATATGTAGCAAATTTCGGATCCAGTCTACCGTAAAGGAAACATTCAAAATGTATACTCTATGTTCTTCACTGTACTACGAAATACCAATCGCGTCATATTGTGCTAGTATAAGAAAAAGTCGTAGAAAGAACGCTCAAGCTAGTAAAATTATGTTATTCTGCAATTTAAACAATCACATTTAGATACTATTAGTACTACGCCACATCACATCCTAGATCGCTCCACTGCATTACAAAAAGCATTCTCTGGAAAATCCAAGAGTGAGTACGATATAACATTGGGATACAAGATATATTCATCCTCCTGATGAGACCATGATCGATTCTATGATGAAAATCTTGAAATGCACCTTCCCCATAATGACGGTCGCACCCGCATCATTAGAGCCATCCATCTAGGAAACACGTAGTATCGATAAGCGTGACCCTTTTCGAGGGCTCTGAGGATCTTCTTCAGTTAGGCATGGCTTCACGAACACCGATTAACTTTTCATAGCTTTTGTTTCACACCATTGACTTTACACGATCACAAAAGAGCTCCGATATCTGCCGGTTCATTGCCCATGCAACATTAGCGGAAAGGAGCCCTTGAAATTTACAGGAAACAATCGCTTCTCTTAGAGCCAGTTCCTGATCGCAAGCTTGAGCATATGGTAAAATTATGGTTATTGGGGGACATTGTCTCGAGTTATTCCAGTTTGAATGTTTTTGGCGTATTGATAATTATCTTTTTCGTATCGTTTATTATAATTTGTAAGGAAGTATTTTTTTCTCACGTATAATTTTAAAGTCTGGGGAGGGGGAGATAGTAGTTTCATTGCAAATCATATCATATTTCACATACCATACTTCTTCAATGCATATTAGATAGCAAATTTTCGTTTGATCTGAAACAGGGAAATGATTTTTTCTTCAATGGAAACGATATTGCAATGACATTTTTTCAATAAACAAACAGATGAAAAATTCTACCTTTCAGAAATAATAAATGCAGTTGGAAGGCTGAATGTTTTTTTCCCTTAAAGTAATAGATGATATTTGAATTTCAAAAAATCGCATTTTTAATGGATTTCATGAACAATACGGAGTCTCACAATTTTTTTCTTTCCGTCTATATTCATATGGAAAGGCCGGGATGATCTTATAATGCATTGCAATTCTTCTGATGAGTATATTGACTATGAATAATATATACAAGGCGTCATTTCAAAAATTCTTTGCAATCTTTAAACTTGGAAGCAAAAAATACTTTTCAAAGGTAACAACACACAGAAAATAAGTACCCAGTGTGATTTAACTATATTTTTAAAACAGAATCATCAGAAAGCCATAGGAAGATCCGAATAAAAAGATTTGATGTTCAAAAATATTCTTATCAGAAAGCCATAAGAAGATCTGAATAAAAAGATTTGATGTTCAAAAACATTCTTATCAGAAAGCCATAAGAAGATCTGAATAAAAATATTTGACGTTCAAAAATATTCTTAACTAGCGGGAGTTTTCTTCCCTCGACATTCTCGCATACTTCCAACAATGACGAGTTCTGTGTTTAGCTTTGCCGTATCGTGAAGAAAATCGAGCACGCATTTTAGAGCTCTTCACTTTAAATTAGTCCAAAATTTGACAATTTTCATGATAAGACAACCTACAGAATTTAATTTTTCTTTATTACGTTTTTGAGTCGCCATGTTCACATGCACACAAATAGACAGACTCCCAGACAGTCAACTAGTTGGCGGATTTGAAATTAAATTTAAAACATATTTACGATTCTGATGTTAAAACCTGATGCCAAATTTCATTCCTTAGTTCGTTGTGTTTCTGAATTATAGTGTTCACATACAATCGAATGGGCAGACAGACTTTCAACAGAAAGATTTCGTCCAAATTTGATAGAAATCTGCAATTTTGGTAAAACGACCAGTTACCAAATTTCATTCTTCCATATGCATTTTTGAATTATCGTGTTCATAGACAGGCAGACAGACAATTCCAAAAATGTGTTTTTCGGACTCAGGGTTGTCTGAAACGTGAGGTTCATCAAAATCTCGAGGTAGAATTTTTTGACGATACAATACGTTCTCTTTGTATGCTTCGTATACGAGAAAGTAGAAGTTAGTTACTATTCTCAAAATAATTCATTTAGAACTTCATTAGAACAGGTTAATTATATGTATTTAAGAGAAACCATACTAACCAATAATGTTTTATTACTACTAGCCGCCTTCGGCGACTAGCTCGTTCGCCGGGAATATAATTTCAATTGAATCTTGCATCATTGTATATTCATGGTTCCCTTAACAACGTAAGCAGATTGTATTAGATATTTAACCTTTTGTTCTTTTAGTGGCCTTGCACCTGTTCTTTTCATTGTCTATATGAATGTCCCTAAAAGAGGCAAATAACTGACCACGTCATGTAACACCTAAATGCACGTTGTCAGAGCCATCTTCACTTTTCTATTCCTCTTTCAAAATATGCATTTGATTTCAACATTAAAATGGCTCAACATTTTATGTCCAGTGGCATGTATGCTGAATTAAAACATGCTGAAAACAGAATGAAGACACAGCAGCATAATCATTCAGCTTGCTGGATATATTTCTTCATTTACCTAATATCTCAGAGAGCTTGGTTTGCATATTCCACAAAAATGTATTAAGATATTACCTTAGCTTTCAGCAATGAAAGAGAAACACGCAATTAAATATTTGCTTAAACAATGAAAACGGTTTGAATTGCGTTGCAACAATGAAAAGTATTGTTGCAAATTATGCCAAAAATATTTTTAAAAATTTATTAAAATTAAAGAAAATATCGTACGGAAACTTAATTGATACATTGAAAAGGTAATTTTTTGCACTTTCAGATGGCGTAAAAATGATTTTTGTGTTGTAATATTTTCGGAAGAAAACCAAAATTTCGATTAATTTTTAATTAATTAAAATTATAATTAAAATTTCAAAAAAGGGTTCCGAGGTGCACATTCCCACCCTCCAAAGTATGCTTGTGCCAAATTTCGTAGCTCCAACTCCAGTGGTCAGCCCTGTAGAGCGCCAATACACAGACATACACGCATTCTCCTTTATTATTAGTAGAGATTATTTACCCTGTATCATTTTTATGTCATTTTTATTAGGGACGGATAAGCAAATTACACAAGAACATTAATCATGTAAAATGAGACAAATAATGTTGAGCAGAATTTAAATAAAATAATCTTTAATCAAAATATTAAACCTTTGGATTTTTTTATAGTGGGGGGGGGGGAGATCTTCACTGCCAATTTGGGTAAAGTCTATTTAAATTTTATCTAAATTATTCTCAGGAGGATTGTATAATAGGACTGTATAATAGTCTTAGGTATAAATCTAAGACAATTATGCAACTTCCCTAGCTTCTCTTTAAAGATCTGAAATCATAATTTTCATTTATTTCTAAAGCATCTCGCTCCTTTTCTTCCCAAGAAAAGTGCATTGCTTAAATTATTTATCCTTAATATTCTTAAGAGGATGATAAGATAATGTGATTTCTTTTAATAATACGCAAATTTCAATATTTGAAATAACCATGAGCAGAATCATAAATTAAACCAGTTTTAATAATAAGACTCGAAGTGAATTTGTTTTTGAAGCATCCTGCCTTCTTTTAAATAAGTTTTCAGAACTTCAATGAGTCACATTCAACTTTGTAGAAACTTATAAGGTTAACTTTTCACACTCAACGTCATTTTTCTTTAAAGCAGAAATCGAATATTTTCTTATCAACGAAACAAAAATATACAAAAACTATTCTTAGAACATCTTTATCCGAGAGAATTACAACTTTCTCAACAATTTGTAGGCAGTCATTTCATGCTCACATATTGTGCGTTAAATGCTCCTCGCTAATTTAATTTTGAAACCCATTATGCATCTTACAGGAGGAGAAAAATGGTGAGATGTTAAAACACAGTGTAAGAGAATTCGCAGGTAGTTGTTAGATGGCATGCGCAATTATGTTTGTCAAATGACCGGGATGTCACGTGAATTGAACCCATTAAACAGTCTTCAATAATTCTCTTCAATAGCTTTCTCTAAATAACTTCTTGAGTTACTTAGAGAAAAAAAATAAACGCACAGTTCCATTCTTAAGCACTTCACGAGAACAAATTCCATGAAAAAAATGGCTCTGTAAATATGTCGGAAAGTTTCGCGTTTTTGAGAGGGAAATTTTCTTTAGAGAACATTCTTTTAAAAAGGCATTTGGAAAATGCAAAGGAAGCAATAAAACTCAGTAGTATTCGCGTATCCTCTCATCAAGACTGTTTTAAAAATGCTTGTAAGAAATTCGACAACTAATAAAAGAGTTTTTTTTTCAATTTTAATACGTGGTAGTTAGTTCTTGTGGGCTTATTTTTATAATTTCAAATAAATAATTTTGGAAAATCTTGTCGGAAAAAAAGTCATGCTTTAAAATTTAGTCTCTAGTAACCAAGTTTTCGATTATTCAAGGTGATTGCGGTCCCAATCAGTTCGGATAATCGAGCTAATACTGTACTGCCTATCTGTGCTGCTAGATTAATTAAACCCGAGCATTTTTCACTAAAAATAAACTCTTCCCTGGGAATTTTAATTACACAGTAATAAAATTATAATACACTACTTCTTGAACTTATTATAATCCTGTGCAGTTAACCAAAACTTGAATATTTCCAAATACCAGGAATACAACATTCAAGACGACTCCAAAATATTCCTCTGCTTTTAATTTCGCATCGGGCTGTTTGTTCCCAAATATTTTCTCACAGAAATGCAAAAGCAGTTGGTTTCAAAATTTCCGTCACCCCAAATTCTCGTTCCCTGTTCCCATTTGGGTAGCGATCCATATCTGAAGTACCTATGGCATACTGCTACCTATATCTTTGCATTAATTAACCTGATAGCTTTATTCAGGAAAGTTTCGACCGCAGGAAATTTAATTTCATATCAATAAGAGCATAACGCAGTTCTTCGTGAACTTGAGGTAATTTTCAGATCTACCATCCGGCACAAACCTAAATCTTCTTACAACAGAAGCTGGTGACCGAAACATTGCCTGCAGAATTACCAGACCTCATAAGTCATCACTTCAGAATACATCAGTGATAACTACCCAACATATCCCGTTGTTTCTAATCCCGTATCGGGCTGCTGCCCCAACATTTTCCCACAGAAATGGGATTACAGACAAAGATGCTGATTGATAATCACCACAAAATGCCTTTTTCACACGTGCTGCGGAAAGGTAACGTTTTGTACCAACCGCTACAAGAACTATTAAGGCTTATGCTCTCTTAATACTTCGTGGATTTTGCCTGCCGGTGATCTCTTCGACACAGTGAGTGAGCACCGAACATGTGTCTGGGATGCTCCCACTACAAAATGTAACAGACGGCTGGAGGGTATCGAGATAGCCTTTTGATCTTAATGGCTTCACTTCGAGCAAAAGACGTGTCCACCTGTCGGATTGCTGTTATTCAATGCGTGGCCTTTAACAGTATCATAGAAGGGAAGAGATATTTTAGACATTTGGGTGAGTTCATAGTTTTAAACCGAACTTTGATTATCAGTAGCGCTTTTCCCGTGCTTACTGACCTGTTCAGAAGATTATAGCGTAGTTTTCCCCAGGTTTGAACGAATAAACTTCATAAGTAAATATATCCTGACACTTATCTATAAAAAGATTCGAAGGATGAACATACAGGAATTACAATAAAATCTTTGATAATTATCAAAGCAAATAGTTCCCATAAGTTTGGCTTTGGTACCTAGAGGCGATATTATTCTTTTGGAGCAGGAAGTAAGAGAGGCTTTCAATTACTAAACATTCGATGTTAGAAAGTCCATAAAACATTATAATGGTAAGTATTCCCGTTAAATCTAATTTCCGAACTAAATTCTATTCAGAGGAATCTAAATTTATCTCGCATCTTAGTCAATTAAATTTAAATTAACTGCACTTTTCAGTACTTATAGGATAGATATATTGTTTAACTAGTATTCAGCAAAAAAATCTTAGATATATTGTGAAATTAGTATTCAGCAAAAAAAATCTTTGAATCATTCATAAAAGAATCTACAAAACAATAGCTGATATATATTCAATTAATTTTCTGTTCGAATTTTCCTTGATGTTTGTATTAATTATTTAAAACGTTGGCCAATGTGAAGACTCCAAATGAAACCCTCTCACCAATTTTTTGTACTACTCACTGACAGGTGATAGACCTCAATTCCAGTTGTATTAAAATGTTTAGTCTTAAATATACGAGATTTCTTATAGATTGAAAAAAATAAAATGGCTATAAATATATATTTAATATCAATATAGCACTTATAAATTTCTTATCATCTGTGTTTGTGTGCCTATAAAAGTAAATACATAAAAATAAAATAAGGCCAGTTACGGAGTCTTTAGACAACACAAAGCCAAAATATTCCTTATTGTTTTTAAATTCTTGACTGCAATATTATAATTGTATGCAAACCAAAAAAAATACCTTTTTCACAATAAAACTAAGCATTATTTAATATGACTTACTGAAAATTTATCACTGCTGTCTTAGCATAAATACTTGATAGCAATCGTTCCCTTAATTTTTAATTTCACCAAAGAAATTCTAGTCCATTCTCTCTCATTCCAAATAAGACTAATCATAAATCGAATACATTTCAAAGCTCACTCTACTCGAGGCTAAAATCAAGCAATTTGATGTTTCCAGTTTGCTTTTTTAGACTGAAATGTTTATATTGATATAAACATTTCGAATGCTGATTATTTTGCGGCTTTTGTCACCAAACGAGGGAATGTAACTTGAGTATTCAATAAATGAAAGGTTTAATCATCTAAATTTGCATGAAAAGCGACAATAAATGATTAAATAGAACAGGTGACAGTGAAATTTTTAATATTTTTGTATAAAGAAAATATTTTCAAATTAATGTTTCTGGAAGGTTTGAACATTTACTTATAAAAATTACAATAATTTGATTGCATGATCATCCAACTCTTTTGGCTTTAGATGCTGAACATTCGTGTTACGTCTCACCGATTCGTCACCCATTATGACTTTTTTTTCTGTTTCAAATAAAAAATTGAATAGAATTATATGATAAATAATTCAAGATTTCAACCGGCAAGAAAGATAATCATTACATTTAATATAAATAGAAATAATTCAAATAATTACTTGAGCTTTCTTTTTTACAAAAACTTGGCATTTTATGATGATAAAAATTTAATTTCGCTTGCACTTTTAATGTTCGGCATTCAACTGACTGAAAACAGTCTATTCTGTTCGTCACTTGAATTTAAATTCCTTTTATTTTACAGGCAAAGTGACATTTGAGAAGTTAACGAACCAAGACTATTCTGGTTCCGTTTACTACACCGTATGGAACGTATCTTTGTACGAATGTTTGGGTTGGTGCAGAGATGAATCGGAGTGCGCTGCTGCCGCCTTTAGTTTTGTTGTCAATCCATTGACACCGAACCAAGAAACCACCTGCCAACTTCAAAACGAAACTCAGGCCAACAGACCAACAGCCTTGTCTCAGAGAAGCGTCAACACGTACTTCATGGTGAAATTGCATTTACGAACAGGTAAGAAGAAAATATTAACAGCGTGACTTGCAATTTTGCAATCGAGAATCTATAATTAATGCCTTCTAATCTTATGTTACATCAGAAACTTGCTTTCATAATAAACTTTTGAGCAATTATTTACTTATTCATTAATCATAACGTACATATTTTAAAACTTTGAAAGTACGTGAAATGTTTTTAAATTTTACTCTCACTTACATCTAAATATTTTATTAAAATATTTTTAGGCGTTAAAAGGGATTAAAAATATCATGAAGGGATTTTCTTTGCACTTCTAAATTTTATAAAAAAGAAAAAATACCATTTTCAAATAATAAATTGCTCATAAGTTATAAAAGTCTTCCATGAATCAAATTTGATATCTTCAAATTGTTCCAAGAAACTGATAATTCCTATTTAACACATTAACTGCAAACTGTACATATATTTTAGAAAACCTGGGGATCAAATTGAATGAGTAATCAATCGTTATTTTAAATTTTTTAATATGGGGATTATTATATAAAGTAATTTTAAGTTGTTTAAACTACCATTAGACACGGCAGTTAATATGTTAAAAAATCTTTTCGCGAGAACTCCCATACTCTTGCAGCTGGTTTGCAATCAATCGTTTTGAATTTCAATCAAACAAATATAAATAAATGAAGAATGGAGAAAGTTCTTCTAAATTGCTCCCTTTAAAATTGAATTGCAAAAACATTTACTTAGATATTGTCAAAAAGAGTTCAGCGTTCAGCTTTTAAATGGTGTCTTGTTAATTGTTTGCATGTCACTCAGTTTAAAGCACCTGATCAAAGGTCCATGAGTCCTTTGTGAAGTTCTCAATGCAAGAGTCAGATACCTTTCGCGTACTTATTACTTTCTTCTAAGTTCCATTATTAAATCAGCAAACATTTCTTGACTGTTTCTCTCTCTGTTTGCGTACCTTAGACAGCGTCTGCAACCGGCTGTGGTCGTTCGAGCGTGTTCCGAACCAGAGTCTGCGAGGCCTGGAGAATGCCATCATCTTCACTTCTAACAAGGAGGCCTGCCTATCGGCCTGCTTGGCTGAAGTCAGATTCGTTTGCAGGTCGGTCGAGTTCAACTACGTCACCAAGGAATGTAGGCTCAGCGAATTCGACAGGAGGTCCCCAGGGGTGTACGTCCACATGGTGGAGTCACAAGGAGTGGATTACTTCGAGAACGCCTGTTTGCAGCGTAAGTCAGTCCACCTTCTTCTTTTCCTTCTGAAAAACTGCGCCATTCAAGGAGGGGAATGGAAGAACTTTAAGCTATCGGTATAAATATTGCGTACGAAGTGTTAACTAGCACAGGTACCAAAAGAGAAAGAAAAAAGAATCCAAATATATATACAAATATATAGAAATACAAAAGCAACACGCACTGGTTAAATATGTTCTCTAGAATAGGGTGACATGTCAATAGGGTGATTATCAACAAACAATAAGAAAAAGAAAACAATAAACTGAAAACAGACATAACAAAAAAGGGAGGGTAAATTACTTAAACACGCAATCTTCTACAACCAGGCTAACACGGTTCAAGGGATAACATTTAAAACAACAAATGCATACTCTTATAAAGATATAAAAACATATTCTTAAAACGATAATTTAAAAAACTTACTAAAAGATATTTTCTGAGACGGTAACAGCATAATAGCTAAACAAATTTGTATGTACACTAGATAAGTTAAGAATGAAAAAGACTGGCTGAAGAGTTCCAAATAAAAGCACTCGTACAAAATCCTTGGTAGCTTATGACGAAACAATCTTGTTGTTGCTTTTTCCAGAATTAGAATGCTTTTAAAAACAATTCCACTCATTTAAATCTTTTTCCAACAGTTTTTAAATATTTCTTCTCCTTTTTTCTCTCCTTTTTTTCATTTTTAAAGATCCACCCCAGACCCCTGTTCCCACTCACATCCATTCCAAACTGATCAGGAGCGATCTCCGCTCTGGGAACGGGGATGTGACGGGGCGTCCACCTTCTTTGTCTTCAGGGCAGTTATTTGAGGTTAAAAAAGCAATTTAGAATTTAAATCATAGACTAACAGAGACTTTATTGAATATTGTTGATGAAGATGCATCTAAAATCTCAGATCTGCCTCTTATCAAAGTAAGCCAACATTCCCCAATGCGGCCACGTAATTCTTCTTCTTTCCGTTGTAGATTTTGTTTTCTAAAGTTTTCTCAAACGGGCATGATTTATATTTTTCTCTTACATTTGCCCATCTCCACTGATAGGGAATCTTCATCATTCTAGGTTCAGGGGAATCCAGTGCTGTTAAAGTCAAAGTGTGCGGACAGAAAAAAAATCCTGAACATAAAGTACAAAATGGAACACAAAAAATTCAACAAAATACAGTAACTGATATTTGAGAAAGGATAATGGAAACATGCATAGAGAATTGTTCGTACAAAACTTACAAATTAAATGTTCATTTTCTCTCTGAAGATATGATTCTGAAAAATAACTCAATTTTTCCTAATCATTAAAATGAATCATCTGCACAATGCCTTCAAAATAAAAGATCAGAATAAAATTAGCTATTTTGTAGGACTGTATCAATTTATTTATATTTTATTGCTATTATAGTTGCAATACTTCAGAAGATTTATAAATATCATAACATTTGCGTTTGAAAAAATCGTGCCCGATTTGTTCTTTTAAATTCCGCAGCACTTTATGTAAAAGTGAGAAACTGATAACTTTATTTAAATTAATATTTTATCATTGCAAATACCTTATATCTTTTTTCATACAGAGTTTACTTAAATACTAATTCTATGTCGAAATATGTCCAGCAGAATTATATATAGCAAATTTTCTATGAATTCTTACAACAAATTCAAACACCCGTTGGGCGTTATATGTATTAATTAATGAAAAGCAGCTAATGCAGACTTGAATTAATGCATGGATATTCTCCAAAACCAGTAGCTATAAATTGTTTCATAAAAAAAATCGAATTATATATGCTTTGTGATTTAATTACTTTCATTGCCTTCCAGCTGATAAGGTATGCCGGGGACCAAAGAATTATGGATACGCACCGGTAAACTTGCCTCAAACGTCACTCACGTATTACATTGATCTGAACTACTATCTGGACAAACAAATTCTGGTATGATAAATTTTATCATCATTTTTAATACTGTTGTGCATGACACACGATCAGAGATAAAAGTTTTTCAAAATAACTTTAGGGTTCATAAATAAGTGTTTTAATATCAGACGGAACTTAATACAGCTCTTGAAGAATGCTAGTTTAGCGCGAGCTTGAAAAATAATCGTTAAAGACGATCAAGAGTTAACCATAATTTTTACATCGTATTTTAAGGGTTTCTCGTCAAATGATAAACAAAGATAGAAAATGATGATGAGTCACATTGGTCATCTTAATCTACAATGACAGATTAAGCTAGTCTCTAAAGTTAGGAAATCTCTAATCTCTAAAGTTAGGAAATCTCTAATCTCTAAAGTTAGGAAATGATTTTTCTGAAGAGAACTACTGACTGAACTTGGAAACTCAGATGAAAGTATTTTATATATAGGCCGATATCTTCTCTCATTATACATGCTACCTAAAAGTAATTTATGATATACAGTAAAGCACCGGTTAACCGAAACCCGGGTTATCCAAAATGCCTCTGAAATCGCAAATCCAAAAAACATGTATTTGTATTACAAGGAAATAATAACGAAGGCGAGAGTTTTTTACGACGATATACCGACTTTTTTGTTTTCAGCCTTCCCAAGAAGATTAATTTTAGAATGCTAAAATTTAAATTTATGATTAATAATAACATTAATTTCGATATTGCTTACCTGTACCTGTCCGGCGCATTGTCCCCGACGGAGGATTAACTTCAATAAAGAATATAAGTGTAGTCTACAAAGAGAGTTTTTAATTCGCTTTACACTCAAAAAATTTCGGAATTACATACTGCAATTAGATACAAAATAGTAACAGATGTTCATGGCTCAACCAAAAAAAATCGTTATCTGAAACGCCCCCTCCCCAGCCTTTAATTCGTTTAACCGGGGTTGTACTATACTTGATTTTTAAAATATTTGCCATTTTTTATAAGTCATACTTTTAATACACATATTTTGCTTTTGAAAATGATTTTGAAATGATATTTGAAATGAAACGGAATTTCCACATCCATATGTTGTACCATCAAACACGATGAAGTTTTTGTAAATTAATTTCTTTGATATGACACGATTAAAATAATGAATTCACGTTTGACAGTTCTCTGCATGGCTGCGAGAGCAATAATACATAGCAACATTTTTCAAACAGGTAAAAAATCATACAACACTGTTAACATACTAAATTATGAAACCAAATTGATTTAAATAAGAAATTTACAAACTTGATTTTAATTTGGAGACAGTATTTTATCCGATGACAGAGAAGCAAGAGTTGTAAGAATATTAAATCAATAAACTGCTCGTAAATTTATTTATTTTTCTTTCTATTGTAACTTGATTTCTTAATATGCTTAGTTGTGAAATTGTTGGATATGTATAAATTTACTTATAAGATATTATTATGAACATAGTGTTTAGTTATGGCTAAAGCTATTTCTGTAATAAATTATTATCATCCCATCTTTCTAACAACAGGTTAACACCCGTCAAGAATGCCTTCAGCAGTGCTCCCTGGAGCGAGAATTCGTCTGCCGTTCAGTATTGTTCCGTGCGGAACCAAGAACGAAGAAAGCCATCTGCAAACTGTTCCATCTCGATCACATCATGTTTCCCGACGGTGCCGAGACTTTTGCAACGCCCAATCCTTTTCCTCTGTTAGACACCGGGGACAGCACGGGAGTGTATTTGGAAGCTATCTGTGCAAGTAAGACAGTTTTTCAAATGTCTTCCAATTTTATTCATCAATTATTAAGTTTCAGAGAGAGAGCTACGGAAAAGGGCGTGTTTTTAAGGTAAATGAAGAGTGGCTAGAATTAAACAGCAACTTTTCAAAGTACTGTTGAGATGTGGGGGGGGGGGCATTGCACCACATAATTTCGGTGCCAAATTTCAGAACATGGTGAAACGAGTGGCAAAAAAATTAAAAAGAAAGAAACATCTGGCAAAAATGGCCATTTTTTGCTTTAGAACTATTTTCCTTGTTTGGATCAATGAAATTACACTTCATACCACTTACAGTTCGCAACTAGTATGCATCATGACTAAAACTGAATTATTAAACAGCAATTATTTAAATATGTTCAACTAAGCAATGTCTTTCCCATGATTCATTTTTGGAACTTTTTTGGATTATTCCCCCACGTTCCATTATATTTCCCCACGTTCTGCAAAATGTACCGCCGAGATATCGTGTTTTTATAACCTCGTTTTTTTCCGCAATGCTCTAAATAGAATTATTTTAATTCTAACTATTTGATATATTCTCAAATTCACCCATGAATAAGTCCTAATAGGGGCCTGATTTTGTGAATTTTTTGCAGAAAAAATTTCGCTATACAAAATGTTCAGTAAAATTTACAGCATTACGATCGAATGAATTAGATTTCCTAAAGAAGCTTAGAGTATCAAATTTGCAAATATTGCGTTCCTGACTTTTCTGTTTTACTGCTTGAAGATTTGAGTTCAGTCAATACCTTGTAATTAATAGTCATGATTACAGCTTCTCTTGAGCTAACTAAACAGTTTCAAATATACAGATGTCCGAATCAAATGTCCCTAATTTGGAGAGGTCGCTATACTTAACAGAAAGTTAAAAACATAAAAAAATGTAAAATTAGATTACAGTACTCACAAAGTTTTTATTAAAAAATCAGTGCACTTTCACGTGGGCTCCCTTAATAGCCCTGAGGATATCCAGCCGGTAGTCCAGTTCCAGCCATGTCCGCTGTAGCATTTCCGAAGTCACAGCAGCAATAGCAACGGTTATTGAGGCACGAAGGTCTTCAACATCACGGATCTCCCTTGAGTAGACTTTGTCTTTGACGTAGCCCCAAAAGAAAAATTCCAGTGGAGTGACGTCTGGAGATCTTGGTGGCCAGGCAATTGGACCACCACGTCCTATTCATCGGTTAGGGAAAGTTGTATCCAAAAATGCTCGGACATCCGTGCCCCAGTGGGAAGGGGGCCCATCTTGTTGGAAGATAACAGTGGGTTGTAAATGCTGCATTTGGGGTATTGCGTAAATTTGTAACATGTCCAGGTAAATGTTTGCCATCACAGAAGTCTCATCAAAGAAAAATGGTCTTATGATTGTATCATGTGAAAGAGCACACCACACATCGATTTTTGGACTGTTTCTTTCCACTTCCTGTACTGCATGGTGATTTTCTGAGCCCTAAATTCTGAAGCTCACATGAAATGTTGTTCATCTGAGAAAATGAAGCGGTTTAGAAAATCGGATAAATTTTCGATGCGAGATAACATCTTCACAGCAAATGCAACACGCTGCGGCCCATCATTTGGTTGCAATTTCTGCACAATCTGCATTTTGTACGAATACAGCCTCAGTTTTCATATATACGCGAAAAATAAAAAAAATCGCCAAAATCTAAGAATTCAGCTGCCAATTTTGCCTGATATCTCCAAAGTATCGTTAATAGATTTTTTTTAAAATCGACTGTTCAACTTAGGGACATTTGATTCGGACACACTGTATATAGTTCCAAATTAAATTTATAATAATTAATCCTAATTATTAGAGTACAATATTTTGATTTTCATCCGAAGATAATTTCGAAAATGTAATAATTAATCCAGTTTTGGAATTACAATATATTAAAATGTGGGTTAAAAGTGTTTCGATATTTAAAATAAATAAATAAAAAGAAAGTAAGAACGATAAGATTCTTTTTTAAACAGATTTCAGTCTTCACACTCAGACGAGAAAGATAAAAAAAAGCTTTCAGCTGTACTGAACGAAAATGGTGGCGAAATTTTTTAATGAAAACTGTCTTTCACGGGCAGTTATAACGATGAAGAAATATTGCTTATATTTATCAAAATTCCAATCAAGTTAAAAAAGGAAAATTATTAAATTAGTAACGAGAAAAAAAATTAGAAATTCACCTTGTAAGCAACTCAATTTGCATAATGCTTTGCCTAGAAATCTGAAAAAATTAAAGTATGAAGAAATACGTTACATAAAAATTGGTATTTTTTAGGTTTATGCATGATCAGTATCGCAAAAATAAACAATAAATAAATAATATAATAATAATAAATAAATAATAATATAATAATAAATAAATAATATAATAATAATAATAAATAATATAATAATAATAATAAATAATATAATAATAATAAATAAATAATATAATAATAAATAAATAATAAGTAATAATAAATTAATACTTAATATATCCAAAAAATAAACGATCATCAAAAAAATATTAGTATAATTCAGATTGTAAAAGAGGCTTGGAATCTGAGTATGTGCAAAAAGTATAACAAAAATAAAATGCAAAAAAGCACTATAAAAATCATGGGAGGAAATAGTGAAAATAGGTTTAATAGAAATTTTCTAAAAGAAAAGAGAGAGGGCAAATATTGTATAAGAAATGAAATTAAATTATCTGGAAGCATTATATCAAATTTACATTTGTTTAATAAAAATAAAAGTTAAGTACAAAAAGTTATTAAATCTACGCAAAAGAAAAAAAAATGCAGTTGGTACATGAAATCAAAGAAATATTTTTCTGAGGAACAGAGTGCTTCTCGATCAGCAAATAGTACAGATCCAACTAAAAATTAAAAAATAATAATTTAAAAAATAATTTCTGTTATATCTATTCTAGAGTCCTAAATGGCTTCTCAAGTTTTACAATTTTTTTTAAACTATTCTTTAAATTTACTAAAAAAGGCTAAATTTTAAAACTTGACGAGCCCAATAGAGCGTCCAGCTAGGAAAAAAACATTTTCATAATTTAAATCCACTGAATTTCAGTTAAATAAGCTTTAAATATTTTAAAACCACTTAAATCACTTTGTATGTTAGAAGTAAAGAAAGTTCTCAATATTCAATTTATGAGTTGTGAAACTTATTTTATTCGTTGAGAAAACATACATTAAAAAATAAACGTTTTGTTGCAGATGACACTTCAAAACGTAACAAGCCTTCCAAGGGCAATATCAATTTAAGTATGAGCCAACAGCAACAGCAGCAGCAACAGAAACAACAGCCACCTCAGTCTCTATCTCCAACAACTGTCCCTTTCTTTCCCAATACGCAAGATCCTTCCTGTGACGTTTACGGAGTGTGCTATGACGGTAACTATTCCTTATATGTATCATTTGTAAGGTGATGATGTTTCAGTTGGAGAAGAGTCAAGAATTCTACATTATTTTGAATTTTTTTTCCCATTTTCTAATGTCTTTATTTAGGAATTTTTCGCACTTCTATTACATCCATTAAAAATTATTTTCAAGATCCATCCATGACCGTTCTAGATGGAGAGCATTAAAGTTGTTTGGCTCCTCTTCGAAAAAGAGAGAATTCCCGATCTCAGTTTGTTGAGAAAAACTTAGACGTGTGTTAAACATTATTGTGTCTAATTTGCTGATTCAGTATTCTGAACAGGGTTCGCGATGGTTTCTGAACATACAGCTCAGTCTCAGATTGGACTGGAAGTCACTCAGGAAATCACAGTTCATGATAATTTAAACATTGGATTATCTCATGCATATATTATGGACGGAAAATAGTAGAATTCATGTGTTTAAAAGAGTATAATCAGTATATAAAAGACATCTTTAATCTGAATGTTTTCCTTCATTAAACATGGAATACAAGGCTTAATGTTCTCTTAGCTAGAACTCAGAGTAATCGTTAAGTAGATAATGTTCATCAGTACTCTGATGGACGGAGAGACATTACATAACTGTGAGAAATAAATTTGGAACTTCTTAACATTCACTCCTTTTAGTCTTACTTTAGTTTTTGGAGATGCAAACTTTAAGTGTTGCTTAATTCAAACACACTTAAAACTTCCACGATGTTATATAATATAATACATATAAACTGGTTTAATTTGTTTAAATTAAATGTTATAAATTATAATTGCGAAAAATGTATTTCCTATCCGTAATTTGTATAGAGCTTAAACTGAATACATTTTAAAAGTATTCTATTTCACATATTTTTTAACTTGTCTAATCGATGTTGATAAAAAAAATTCTATACTAAAAAGGTCATTGCTAATATTAAAGAATATATCCACCAATAGCTTTTAACATTTCAAATTGGGTTGCATAAAAGAAAAATGATTTTAGCGAACAGTTTACTAGTCTTATAACTATATAGTCAGCACCAATGCTCTAACAAAACAAGGTTAGTAAGTGATGTACTTTTTATTTTAATTCTGTTGCTTAATAAACCACTAAAATATAATTTTGGTGGCCCCAATATTTTTCTACGTGACTTACAGTTTAAGAAGACATTCCCTTAATCACATCATGGTTTAATACACTCTGGGCGAATATTTCTTGCAGTCTCTATCCAGTGCACTGATTCCAAGATCATCGTTTACGTGAAGACCAATCGTCATTTCCACGGCCGCATCTACGCCTTGGGAAGGAGTGAAACTTGCCACGCCAACGTTCTCAACAGCAACCAGTTCAGATTGGATCTTTCTTTAAGCGGCCAGGATTGCAACACACAGTCCATGGTTAATTTTTTTTATTAATTTTATTAACGTAAAAAGTAGGGGAAGGTGCTCTACCTAGGCCACTTTTTTTTCACTTGAAAAAAAAATGGTCAAATCAAGTTTAAAACCGAAAATTTTGGGTGCTTTAGAAACATCAGGACTTCAGCTTTTTAATCCCTTTTAGTGTTTCTTCCAACTTATCGCGTAGAAATTTAAAATTTTAAAAGAAACCTTCCATTTTTGCCCAAGGTACAATACTGCGTTGTACCTTGGCCACCCTATGATGCACCTTGGCAGGCAACAAAACGTGACATTATCAGGCGTGAATTTGGTACAACACAAAACTTTTCAAAATCATTGCACGATATTTAGCTGGATATGATAGATAAACTATATCACAGATGAAAAAGGATGTTGTTTTTCTTTAAAATATGTAGATAACTAGTTAGAAACTTTTGTTTGCGCAAAAGCAAGTTATATAGACTTTAAAATTATTCGGACTGGGAAAAAAACTACTAGTCTTAAAAAAAACATAAAAGGAAAATCACAAAAAAGTCATAAAAGAAAAATCACAGTGTAACTACTAGCCGCCTTCAGCGACCACCTTGCCGGCCGAGAATACTGTTCTGTTTTATTCAGCTGAATCCGTGATACATAATTTAGTATTCATGGTTCCCTTTAAAAATTTTTTTTTATCCCCTATTTACTTAATATCTAAGAGCTTAATATTTACAGCTTTCTAAAAAAAATAATGCATAAAAAATAAAATAAAATTCATTACGCTTTTACCAAAGAATATGAAAAAATAAGCAAAATCTTCATTCGTTATCTTTCAACAATAGAAGAGAAACACACAATTCAATATTCATAAAAGCAATGAAGGCGGTTTGAGTTGATTGCAACAAACAAAAGCATTGTTGTAAACTATGCATAAAAATATTTTTTAAAGTTGCTAAAATCAGAAAAAAAAATTGGACGTCAATTTCCTTGACATCATTTAACAGATAATTTTTCAATTCTGAGGAGTTGTAAGAATTCATTTTGTGCTATAATATTTTTGAAAGTTATCGCCAACAAACGCAAAAATGTTGCTAACTTTTTGATTAAATGAAATTCTAATTAAGTTTTCGAAACAATCTCTCCAATGTGCACATTCACACCTTTCAAGGTATATTTGGGCCAAATTTTGCAGCTCTAGATCCACTGTCTGTCCTGTAGAAGGCCAAGACACACAGAGAAACACAGACACACGCATTCTCTTTTATTATTAATAGAGTTAATAAAGCAACAAAACAAATTCTTTATATAAATTTTAAAAAAAACAATTATCCGAACTAGGGAAAAAACTAAACTAATAAATGTTATAGTTATAAAATGAAACTAGAAATTTATATTAGCCTTGGCGATAAATTAACGGTGCAGACAAAATCATGACAATAGCTACAACTTTTATATTGAAAACATATTCAAAATCTGGCTATGCAAATACATTTTCTTTCTGTGTTATGAATTTCACTACGACTTTTTGATAAGGCAGGCCTTTAACTATCCCGAATAATGATATGTGTACTTATTTGCAACAAAAATTTATCTAAACCCCACTTTTTGGTGTTGATACAACACTGCTCTATGCTGTTTACAGGTGGCCAAGGTACAATACGATACACTTGGCCGAGATATATCACCTCCTCGTATGTTATTTAATTTACTCTCAGCTATGTTTATTTTATGCTTTTATTGATAAAAAAAAATACTTTCAATGTGTGTGTCAGTTAAGGAACTAAAAGGGGAACAGATGAAAAATAAAAAAAGAAAAATATTTTTCTGGAAAATTGAACTCCTCCAGAAGCTTGCGCCGGCATCCAAAAAATTGTTTCTTCACTTCAGTCGAAAATTTTCAAACCGAGATGACCACGTGCAAGGTGACACTGCCACCCTAAACTAAACATTTTGGGACGGGAAGCGTAATTTCTCTATTCTCTCGTTTTGATATATCGACAATTGGCCGAGGTACAGCACCTTCCCCTGTATTAATGTATTGAACCAAATTGATCATAGAATTTTACAAGGTAACACAATTTATTTCAATTGCATTCTTCAAGAGTTATGAACTTTTTTGAAGAATTATATGACGTACTATTCCCGCAGTTGTGAGTACTTTTAAAATATGTTTACATACAACCGAGAAGGTATTTTACAAATTAAATAATATTTCAGTGAAGTAAATTAATAGCTTGAATTCCAATATAAGAAGTATTAATTCAAAATCTTTTCAATTATTCAAATTTGTAGAATCTGCCAACCAATCAACTATATGGATATTTACCAGATAAACAGTTCAATGTAAGGAATAAAGCTTCGCACTTCATTTGCGTCAAAACACAAAAAGAATAGGAAAAATGCTCTACAAAAATACAGTATTATTTAACAAAAAAAGTTCTATATCTCTCTAACCATTTAGAGTAATAAAAATTTTAAGAAAGTACGAGTTTCATCAAATCTTGAGACTGCAGAATATCCATTTTAAGTATATATAAATGAAACAATTAATTTTCGTTGAGAAATGTTTTAGAAAAATCTATATTTGGAATGAAAAAAAGGTTTGGCATTTTATTAAGCCCATGATTTAAAGTAAAAACACATACAAAAAGTTAAAATATCCATACGTGAAACTCGATCTTTTTTCAAAAACTGAATAAAAACGCTGTACAATTACCAGGGGTTTACTTAAGTGTTTTTCAGATCGTATCTTGGTTGACTTAATTAATCTATTAATTATTACAAGCTTCAATGTTAAAACAGTGACTTTCACTTACAATAAATTTTATAAAATTTTATCTTTGATAAAAAAAAAATAATAGAAATTTTCGTTGGGCCATATAAGCAAAATAATTTTAACCCATTACCTGCTATTGTCCCTTGTTTGGGACGCTTGTTTTCTTTTTATTTTCAACTAAACAGTGCAATTTTTCATCAGAATGTTGAGCTGATTGCTATAAACGGTAGAAATACAATAAAAATCATTTATCTAATTAAAAAGATAACTAATTCCAATTGAAATTTAATTAATCAGCTTAATTAATAAATTTCAGAAATAAAGTTTTCATATTTCATTTATGCATATTATTATTTTTTTTTTTTGAAAAATGAAACTATAGAGTTTTGGCGTATAATGGGTTAAAGAAATGAAATCAAAGAATAATTCAATGAAACATATTTAGATGCATGGATAAAAAATGTGTATATGTATGTAAAAAATAGCAATTGTATTTTATTCTTTCCTCTTCAGGGTGGAGTATACACGAACACTGTGGTCCTTCAACACCACAATGTAGTGATGACTCGAACTGATAAAGTGTACAATGTCCGATGCACTTACGAAGTCACTTCCAGGAATATCTCTTTTGGAATGATGCCTATTAGGTAAGAAGCAATGAAATGTTCAATTATAAATCTGAATAGCTTCCTTTCGCGTATATGATAATATTATTTATAAAAATGCAATATATCTCTTAAATAATCTACTAGTTTTAAAATATCGCTTTCAAAATAAAACTGATAGCAATTCAGATTCATAATGCTCGCAGTTCTTACGTTTATCTGAAATAATTTATAAATCATTAATGCGCATTTAAAACAAATATAATTTAGCAAAGAATTTCAATTGCAGCAACATTTTATTTTAAATGTAATTTTTCTTGATATTACTTCACTTGAAAAGTATCGTATAGAATAACCAAGCTTCGAGATTTAAATTTAGCGATATAAAATAGATATTTATCGATTTAAAATATTAGTATAAAAATTGTTAGAAAATAACAGTAAATATTATAAATTAGATTAAATATTAAATTGAAATTAAACCTTCTAAATTATTAAGTATAGCTAAATTAAACATTATAAATTATTAAGTATAACTAAATTAAACATTATAAATTATTGAATATAATTAAATTAAACATTTTAAATTATTAAGTATAATTAAATTGAACATTATAAAGGATTAAGTATAATTAAA